>JAGXJF010002883.1:0-42735 GCA_019208055.1 Stipa capillata | reverse complement strand
CGACGCTGCAGGCTGCTTCGCCACCCCGTCCGGCCCCGACGCCTCCCCCGCCCCCTCCGCCGCCCCTCCGCCGCCCCCGTCCGGCCCCGACGCCTCTGCCGCCCCCTCCGCCGCCCCCTCCGGCCCCTCCGCACGCCATCTCCGCCGCCCCCTCTGGCCCCTCCGCGCCACCCCCTCTGGCCCCGCCTCCGCCGCCCCCTTTGGCCCCTCCACGCACCGCCCCCTCGTGTGAGTAAGTAATACTCCAAATCCAGGTTCTAAATCTGATACTGGCCAGCTGATTCTGTTCTTGTCAGAGTTTTGCACGTGAAGAACTAATTTTGAGGCTTGCAGAAAGGAGGGCAATGTTCACCCTTCAAAGTTACTATACGCCATTGGCACTTAGCAGTTATCAATGCTTACACTAGTTACTTCAATCATGCTGTTATTTCTCCTGCCACTCTATGTATGCCAATTTTAAGTAGCCTGTAATGCTTGTTCACAATTTTATAATGCTATATAGTGGTGTAGTTTGTTTATGAAAATTGCGATGTGCTTTGGCTGCTGACGATGATGACGAATGAACGCTGGAGTTCCTTGAAAGTTGGCCCATTACGTACCTAGGGCCTCTTTGATTAAAATTTTCTCTGGGCGGGAACGAAAGTGTGTGCTTCTTAGTCGCACTAACGCGCGCTCGTTTCTCGCAGCCCAAACTCACTTGTACCTTCTCGAGACAGCTGCTAGAGAGAGAAGAAGTGAAAAAAGAAGACAGATAATGAGATCATATATACATACATATTGTTTATCCGTTTTATGTAATGGTATGTCCATGTGTTCTTGAATTATATGATTAGAATAGATACTGCTTCTATCTTAGGTTTTATTATTAGAAATAAATGATGAGACCATATTACTATCATAGAATTAAGAGTTTTAATTGTGTCTAATGTAGAACATCTATTGTTAGCTGGGCATTGAACTTGAGGACTCATCTTCCCTTCTTGATCCTAGTTCTTGACCTCCTCCTCTTAGCTCTTGATACTTGGCCTTCTCCTCCTTGCTCTTCATCTTGGACTTCTCTCCTGGTGCTCTACTCTCCTCCTAGAATTATAGTTTTTTGCTGTGTCAGCAAGTTGACACCTATATGATGACTCTAGTTCATTCTTGATGAACAACAGCTTAAGTGGTAGCTAGAGAGGGTTTTGGGCTGATATTTCCATACTTGGATAAGTTTTGTTCTGGTTCTAGAGCTTTAATTCTTCAAAGATATGCTAAATTGAACGAATCAATTGCGTTAGCCTCCTAATAGAGTTTACTATTATGTTTGAAATTTATTCTCTTCATCAATATGTGCCAGAACAGTGAGAATAATGGCCGCCAGTATCCTCCCGTTGGGTCACCAACCCGACAACTAGAGCCTGTCATGACAGCACTGCCCCCCTTGACGGGGTGGCACCGATCGACACCCCAAACCCTGGAGGCGCCCAACCAAGTTGCCTCCGAGCAGGCCAGGGAACCTGCCTCTGAGGCGGCCGTCACAGCTGGCAAAGAGCAACCTGCCTCGAACTCCAGCTCCTCAGCGATGTCTCTGGCTCCGAGTCAGGTTCTGAAGAGGACGTGGCGCCTGAGGAGGAAGTAGCGCCTCCGGCCCCGACCAGGTCTCAGACAAGGAGAAAAGGCAACCAGTTGCCGGACAAGACGTATATCGTCACTCGAGTCGACGACGTCAAAGATGTTCCAGCGAGTCCACAGAAGCCGCCCAGACCTTCAGCAATGCCTGCGGGTGCATAGTCCGCGAACAAGTGAAGATCACATGCAAAGAGTTCAGCCAGTTGTCTGAGTCGACCCGAGATGCTCTATTGAGGAAACTATGGGACAAGTACCAGATTCCTGCCGCTGACAAGGACAAAGTCCAAGTGCAAGCCCTTCGCATCATGGCTAGGGCTCTGAAGACTTGGTGATACGACGCACAGAAAGTCATGGATGACGACTGGGATACGAAAATTAGTAAAAGATGGATGAAGATACAAAAGGAAGACTGGGAGGAATTCGTTGCTCAAATAAAGAGTCCAGAATTCCAGGAGAAGAGTCGCTGGGGGAAGGATCTTCGCTCCAAGAACAAGTTAGACCACAAGCTCGGCAGCCTTGGATACCTAGGGAAGAGGCCAAAGTGGGCCATAGAGGACGCCAAACTAGCCGCGGCTGGGAAAGCGCCTCCTTTCGCGCATCTCAGGGAGCCATGCGCCAGGGAGTACATGAGGGCACACACGAGCTCTGACCCTGTGATGGGGTCACCAATTATAGAGTCTGAGGAACTCTAGGAGGTGGCCAACTGGCTGGTAACATCTCAACTCAGTGTCTTTTCTTCCTTAGTTATGTTGCATCCAAATACGCTATCTTCTCATCAGGTAATATAACTTGCAGACAGAGCTGAGCCAGCAGCCTGGAGGCTCACAGGACTCCGTCACGAGCTTCCCGAGGTGGAACGATGATCTGGCGAAGGCTCGACAGAAACTGGAGCATCGGGGCCGTGTAGTAGGCGTCGGGGATGGCGTTAAGTGGGACAAAGTGTTTCCCCGAAACCCCGAGGGTCGCCGCCGCCCAAGGAGAGACAGCCAGGAGTACATGGAGAATTTGCGTGAGCAAATGCAGGAGATTGCCGAGCAGACGTGGGTACGTATGCAAGTGCTTGTAGCGCAAGGCGGTCTGACCATGCTCCCCGATATTCAGCCGTTTGGGTGGAGTAGCTGCGCATCCGCCTCGGAAGGCCGACCTGACTCGCTGAATCAAATCGACAGCATCACTGTAAGTTTCGTCCGCTAAAACGAGTCATTACAGTAAATCATGATTTCATTGTCCTGACTGCAGTGAGGATGGCACATCTATCCTATGTTTTGCAGGAAGCCACTAGATGCACACTCACGGTGCAGATTCCTGGCATGAAGGTGAAAGTTGCGCACGGCTAGGTTTTCCTAATGCCAGAGGGGCAATCCTGCACTGTGTTCCTATGTGGGAGCACCATGCGAAGGTGCAGGTGGACGTCGTCCTCAACGACTACAGTGACGTGTTAGTCCCCGTCCCACCTGAAGAGGAACTGACAAGGCTAGGGCAGTGCAAGAACTACTTCATCCAGTGGCCGAAGAGCCAAATTATTTTAGCTGCGGCAGCCTCCCCTCACACGGCCCCATCTCCTCACATGGCCCCCTCGTCCAACAACCCCTCTCCATCAATCGGACGATCTCCCTTGGGCGTTAGCCAAACAACTCCGACGTTTAAAGACCTTGAAGACCATCTTGTCAGGGACCAGCACATGGAGCCGGTGTTGCAGTCCCTGGAGGCGCGGGAGGAACCCATGAATGATCCACCAGAAAGGTGCTCGGAGGCTCAAGGCGACCCGCTGGATCAACCCAGAGGGAAGATTTTCTCTCCCGCCACACTTGCCGGAACATTGGAAGTAGCGATGGCGGCAGGCAAGAGTCCTGAGCCGCTACACAGGAGGAAGAAAAGCAAGAAGAGATGGGCCGGCACCGGCGAGAAGGAAAGAAAGGAGCAAAAGCAGATGAAGAAATTCTTAACCTTCTCGGCATCATCGTCTAAAATATCTACACGGAGCATGGGTCTCTGGTGAGATGTTTTCCTTCCAGGTAAAGACTTGCTCCCGCAGGATGAGTTGGAGAATATTTCGGAGGACATGAAGGCGCTGCATGAAGATTACGTAAAGATGTCCAGAGATCCGAGAACATTTTGCCAATATTGGAAGGTCAAGGTGCCAAGAGATTACAATTTCTTCATGGAGAACGACCAGAACACCTTCGACATCAACTTTGAAGACCTCTTCAACATGTACAACCTCTATAGGCTTGACACCACGATGATCAGGCTATGGGCTCTCTACCAAGCCCAAGAGTGCAGACGTCACGCGACTCCAATATTGGCATAATCGATCCGATATGCATGAACAAAGGCTACGCTGCGACCCAGGACGGTCGAGTCTTTCTGAAGAATACCTTGCGCGTGCGTTCATAGTTCATAAGGATCAGGACTACATACTAGCCCCCTACAACCCTCCGTAAGTCCTTTAACTTAGCACCGTGGGAATTTTTTTGTTACTTTCGCACGTATCTCCGCCTGCTAACGTCCATTTGTTCACATTTACGCAGCGACCACTGGGTCCTCATTGTGATTGTTCCAATTTGGGCCAAGGCATTTTACTTTGACTCCGACGGGGCCAAGAGATCTGACTTCAGCAATATCACTCGTATCTTGGATACTGCATTTTTCAAAGCCAAGTTCACGGGACATAGTAAAATACCTTCAAAAGCGACAAAAATGGTACACCATTACAAATTCCCTTGCAAAATCCAGCCAGAAAATAGCGTCACATGTGGGTACTACACCTGTGCCCAAATGGACTGCTGGGTCCAGAGAAAGAACAAGCACTGGAAAGATATGAAAGAACTGAAGGCTTGGTCTGAGCTGGGAAGTAGCTTGTACGACTGGCGTCAGGACTTTGCCCGTGTCACGGACCCAGAATCCACCTGTGATTAGGGGAACGAGAAGCCGCCAAGGACCGAAGGACTCGTCGGCCCGGTGGCACGGTACCTGCGCCGTACGCACCGAAGCGGAACGATCCGACACCCGCCACAAGCGAGCCGGCCGGAAGCGACCAATCTTCCCAAAACCACAAACAGATTCCAGATGCCGGTGAAGGGGTAATACCGCGGGATAAGCCTGCGCTTCGCGATAGTCATGGGAGGACTAGAGCTCGGGACATGTATCCCCTCAACCTAACCTAGCCTCGAGGTGCAACTCTGGGAGGATCCAGCTCTGCTCTGCCGTCAGCGTGAGGCGTGACAGTCATGGGAGGCTTAGCGAGTACGGGACGAATCCCCTGGATGGACTTCACCAAAGATACACAGGACTAGTGATTCGCTCACCTCTGCCATCACGAAACGCAATCCTAGCACGCAGTAATACCGCTGCACAGTTGCCCATATACTTCATCTCATACACGCATTGTACATGGACAACCGCAAGTAACAACTCGGATACCACAGTACAAACTCTACATTACGACATTAATAATAACTGTCCACGCTGGGACGACATATTACAATAGTTGATTATGTCCAAACACGTATCCGAGTACGGAGAAGTTAAACGACAGCGGAAGCAAAATGAGTGAAACCCACAGCGGCACAGTGACCGCTGACCAAAATCCACATCTATCCCATGCATCGAACACTACCGAGGGAACACTATTTCAGGCGGTATTCAAAATAATCCTGGACCATCGGTTCACCTGCAAGCTCTAGGAATAACCTAGGTGAGTACAAAAGTACTCGCAAGACTTAATCGTGCTTGATTAAATGTCCTACACATACTAGTTTAGCAGAAGGTAAACATGATGCTTCTCAGAGTAACAATATACAAAATTAATAACATGGCATCAACAGGGCAAATAAGGACAAGGTAAATAACAATTAATTCAGAACAACAATCATATCATAAACACATCACCACAAATCCGATTCATCGAATCCAAATCCAATGGGGCAACCTATGTATATATATCCAATCCGATCGACTCAGTTAACCAATTCCAAATCCAAATGGCAGCCCCTAACCACTCCAAATTTAATCATCCCCGATGCGTAATTAAATCCGAATTGATCATTCAAGGACGCATTGTCAAGAATCTGACTTATCCATCACTTATCAAGATCCAATTTATCCAACAAAGACACATTGTGACTTGATCTCTCGGACCGTTACCGACAAACCCAACCCCTGACGATATACATGAGTGCATAACCGCAAGGAGGTAATGATCCTCCAAGGGGCGTGGAGGCTTGTCCCATTATACCTCAGTGTTGGTTCTCGCTAACGATCCCGTGTTATAAGGGATTGTGACACGCTGAAGATATGGTTGCTGCGGTGACAAAACTCTACTTACACCTGGGTCACCTTCCCGCCGCTATTAGCAACAACCGTACCCATTGTGCACGCCCTCGGCTCTCACAACTCACTTAAAGGTTTGGTTGAAGAGCCACAGATGTTCTCAACGTGAGACCCATCCTGCTCGTATTAGTGTGCTTAACATCTCCTAATGACATCTAAACCGAACATACCCATTCGACATACAACGGAGACATACACATACAAGCACACATAAGAGAGGGCATACACAAGAGTACGGAAAGTAAAATGCAACAAGCTCTGCTTGCCTTGATCTGGTTGTCTCTGAGCTTGCGGGTAGCCGTAAGTCGGGTGGTATTCTCCTTCGGGCTCTGAAGCGAGTAGTACCGGAAAAGAATAAATAAGGAGTATTTAACAACCAGCATGTATGCATGTATGATTGATGTGAGCTACATGTGCCTAAGGTGTATCGGGGTGTCGAGGAAGTATTACTATGTGCAAGATTTTAGGTTAGCTTATCGGAGGCCTGTGTGTGGCAACTAGCTAGAATGCATGCATGGTAGGTTAAGAGCTCCGATGAGTTTAGAGTTGTGTCGTTAGTGGCAAGGCATGGTATTGAAGCTAACAAGCATTTGGTTGGGTGATATGTGTGGAACTTAAATCCTGGTTCTAGTAAGCTTCATCATATTTAGCATTTCCTGTCTTCTTCTCAGTAAGGAACAAGGTATTGTCTATCCTATTCTCAACATTATCTTATTACCTAAAATATTACGTGGTTCATCATGTTGTTATCCGGGTACATCATGTGTTACACGTTTAGAGCGGTCAGAAACGTGTTACTTGGAGTTATGACCATCGGACTAGGGTTTGTGTCGATCTGCGATAAAAGAATTAATGAGTGTGGTGTGGGGTGATACAGGTTGACCCTAGGTACTGGTTCTATACATTGTGTGTGTTAAAGTTCGTACGATGAGATTTTAGGGTTTCGTCGTTGATCTTCTTATGCATGTGTACTAACGTTGGTACTTCGGGTTAGGGTTAAAGGCGGGGGAATCATTAGTGGGTGATTGGAGTTTAAAGGTGGATATCTACAAAGTATTCGTGGACATGAGTTTATGCAGTTAGGATCATACCAGTTGGAGCTATAGTGGTTTAGTTAGGGATTAGAGAAAAGCTGCGCAGGAAATGAGGTACATTAGGGTTTAGGTCAAGATGGTCGGAATTGCGATTAAAGGTCAGGGCATTATGTTTAAGCAAGATGGTAGAGGATTCCACTAGGGTTCCAGAGCTACGGAAGTTGCTTGATTCGGAGTTGGGGTCGCCATGCTAGGGTGGATCAAGGATCGGCAGTTAACCCGACGACCGGAACATACTAACCTTAGAAGACCTACTGTGCATGTGCTCAAATCAAAGTTTTCTTCCAGCCATGTCGTAGAGCTTTTCGCGAGGATTCCAGAAAGTCCAAGTTTGTCCAAATCCGAGTTACGGATCGAAAGATATCGCCGTTTGAATTTTTGCGGAGAATCTAACCCTAACAGCTCGAAAACCTAATTGCTAAAGCCACCCGAACAAACCCTACTTTCTCTCTGCGCTACTCATTTAAATCACTAAACTCACCCAGGGCTGTACCCCAAAATGGCCACTCCTAACCGTACCAGCTGACTGGTGGGGTCTACATGTCAGCCGGAGAGGGCTCATTAGCTCACCCGGTGCTGACACGTGCCCCACCCTCTCTCTCCTCTCATCTCTCTCTCTGTACCGACCGGAGTAGGGGCTCGGACGGTGGTGCCTTCGCCGGAGGTCTCGCCGGAGAGGCCTCGGAGGCAGGCCGGGGCTCGGGAAAAGCGGCACAGGCGCGAGGGACTCACCCTGAGCTCGATGAGCTGTTCGGAGGCGACGGGAACAGTCGGGTTGGAGCTGGCGAGGGAAGCCGGTGGTGAAGAGCTGCGGTGGTCGCCGGCGAGCAGCTAGGGGCAAGGATCTGCAGAATAGGGGAGATGGTTGGTGGAGGGAGGAGGTAAGGGTTCTTAGGGACGAGAAAATGAACACGGAGGCTCACCGGGGGCTCTATAATCTGTCACCGGAGTTACTACCGGAGCTGGGGAAGATGACCGTGGTGGGGAAGCTCCTCGGTACAGATCTGTGAGAAAGGAAGAAGAAAGAAGTCAGGAAGGTTAGGAGAGAGTTAAAGACGAAGGAAACGAGCTCGGGAACCACTGGGGAAGGCGGCGGAGGTTCGTCGGAAGGCGTCGGAGGCGAGGGAGATGACGGCGTCGCCGAGAACTCGGGCACAGACGAGGTGGGGCGAGGTCTAGGGTTTGCGGATGGGAGGAGGAGCACGGGCTGCGGTCGGAAGGGCATTAAGTAGTGCGGCGCGCTGGTCGGAAGGTGGCTTGTCGGAGCAGCGCACCGGCCACCGAAGCGAACGAGCGGCGGAGGCGTGGCGTGAAGATGCTGACAAGCGGGCCCAGGCAACGGAGGAGAGGGGAGGTGGCTGACTGGTGGGGCCGGGCGGCAGGTGCTGAAGGAGGGCTGCGGCGGGAGCTTAGCGGGCCAGCTCGGGGCGGCCCAGTAGGGTCGGCCCGACAGCTTCTTTTTGTTTTTCTTTTTGTTTCTCTTCTCCTTTAATACAGAGGCACTTCTTGCGTTATTTTATGTTTCAAAA
This sequence comes from Stipa capillata, assembly GCA_019208055.1. Classification (NCBI taxonomy): domain Eukaryota; kingdom Viridiplantae; phylum Streptophyta; class Magnoliopsida; order Poales; family Poaceae; genus Stipa; species Stipa capillata. The sequence continues at coordinate 34,172 of JAGXJF010002883.1, read as the reverse complement.
CAGTCTCAAAAATTCTGAAATTTTGGGAGGATGCTCAAAACATTCTAAGATACATACTGTATAAGTTTGGGGTGGTTTGGACACTGTTTGGTCTAGCTTTGAATTCAATTTCGAATTAGGGCTTCATATTGCGTTTGGACTATAGTTAGACTTAATTATTTCTAAGGTTTCTGTAAATTGATAGAGGACTAGGGTTTCTACCCTGAAAGCTAATTATGCATCTTGGAATCTTGCACTCACGAGAAGTTGCTCCATTTCTCTTAACCCTAACTTTCGACACCTTTAGGGTTTGCATTATCGAGGCTAAGTGTAAGGTTTTGAGGAATGGTTCACCCTCGGGGTCAATACTTGTTTGGATGGTACCAGTTTTAACCCTAAATTGAGTTAAAGATTTCAATTGACTTGGGGGAAAGTTCCGGGGAGAAGAGGGGAAAGTTAACCTAGTGGCTCCTCGAGAGGGGATCATGGATCCAACCTCCTACTAGAGCTGTAATCGTTATCTGATACTTCGATAAGTTGATGAGTGTTGGCTAGAATATCTACTGAGGATGAGATATGTACCTGATCAATAAAATTTCATCATATAGTAATTTAGTTTTAAGAAGGGGTGTGTGTGTGTGGGTGTTTATGTAGGATGACGAATGCCATGTATGCATGAATGCAAGTCGAAAACCTTGATTGTCTAATTTGGGTATTACAGCCCGCATCCAAAGAATCTTCGCCAAAGTCATCAACCTTGAAGTCATCAATCCAATGGGTGAATTTTACGCCGGCCCCCAATTTCCGAAGCCAAACTTAAGTGGGCATTGAAGATTCCTTGTTTCTGAAACTGACAAACAGTTGGCACTATGTTCTTTATAAACTTAACAACTTTATTATGTAAATACTTGTGTTCTTTCATACCTGTGATTAATGGTTATGTGAAATTTGTGAATATTTGTGAATATGTGTGAATATTTGTGAAATTTGTGAATATTTGTGAATTTATTTGTGAAATTTGTGAATATATTCTGTGAAATTGGCGCTGAAAGAAAAATGCACCATGGCAACACTACTGACGGGCGGTTACAAAATGCCCGTCAGTGAAGGCTAGGCATCACTGACGGGCACCAAACAGCTGCCCGTTAGTGGTGATACCACACCGGCCAATCCTGGAGGGGTTTCCACTGACGGGCCTGTTGCGCCTGTCAGTAGTTATGTATACTACTGACGGGCTCCACGCCCGTCAGTGGAGGCCACCCCTAAACTGACATTCCCAGGGTGACGGGCCCCCTGCCCGTCAGTAGAGGGGGTATACTGCCCGTCAGTAGTTGGCGTCCTTGCAGTAGTGGTTCAAGCCCTCCATAAACCCTCCAATGACTACTTCAGATGTCACGGTCATCAAGCAGGATGTGGAGTGGATGCTACCATTGACCACTTATCTAGCATCAGAGACACTGCTAGAGTATCGTAACAAGAGGGAAAGGGTGGTTCAAAGAGCACGCTTGTAGAAGTTGATAGATGGATCACTATATAAAAAATGAGCTCATGGTGTGGTCATGTGTTGCATATCCCAGACCTTCGGGATAGAACTCCTCAAAGATATACAACGGGGCTTGTACGGCACACATGCATCCTATAGTACGTTGGTAGGCAAGGTATTCCGTCAAGGATATTACTGGCCAACTACCCTGCAGGACACCATGCACCTGGTCAAGACGTGCGACCAGTGTCAATTCCATTCCAAGAAAATTTGCTTACCATCCAGCCAGTTGCATACAATACCCTTTTCATGGCCTTTCTCCACATGGGGAATTGACATCTTGGGTCATCTTTCTACGGCACCATGTGGGTACAAATTCCTATTTGTAGCCATTGATACATTCACTATGTAGATAGAGGTAGAACTGGTGGCAACAGCCCATCGAGTAGGATATGGAGTGGATGCTACCATTGACCACTTATCTAGCATCAGAAACACTGTTAGAGTATCATAACAAGAGGGAAAGGGTGTTTCAAAAAAGCATGCTTGTAGAAGCTATAGATGGATCGTTATATGAAAAATGAGCTCATGGTGTGCTCATGCGTTGCATATCCTAGACCTTCGAGATAGAACTCCTCAAAGATATACACCGGGGCTTGTGCGGCACACATGCATCCTATAGTATGTTGGTAGGCAAGGTATTTTGTCAAGCATATTACTAGCCAATTGCCCTGTAGGACACCATGCACCTGGTCAAGACATGCGACCAGTGTAAATTCCATTCCAGGCAAATTTGCTTACCATCTAGCTAGTTGTATATGATACCCTTGTCATGGCCTTTCTCCATACGGGGAATTGACATCTTGGGTCATCTTCCTACGACACCATGTGGGTACAAATTCCTATTTATGGCCGTTGATACATTCACTATGTAGATTGAGGCAGAACTGGTGGTCAATATCACTGCCATAACGGCCTAGAAATTATTTCTTAAGAATGTGGTCACAAGGTTCGGCGTACGTAGTCATCTGATCATGGACAATGGTAGTCCATTAGCTAGTCCTTCACAGCATATTGTGAAGAACTCAACACGAAAATTTTCTACGCATCGGTGGTGCGCCCATAATGTAACGAGGCCATTGAGCGAGCAAATGGCAAATTATGCAAGGCATAAAGAGACATGTCTTTAATTGCCTTAAGGCCCTTTCCAAGAACTAGATGGAACAACATCCATACATTCTATGGGCAGTACACACCATGACTAGTCGAACGACAAGTGACATGCTGTTCGTGTTGGTATACGGTGCATAAGTTGTGCTTCCAAGAGAGATCAAGCTTGACAGAGTTGATCAACAGGGGCAATGTGAAGATGACTTGAACCTCCTAGAGGAGCAACGTGATTGCGTACTTGTCATGTCAGCAACATATCTTCAAGGGCTGTGATGGCAGTACAACTCATGAGTGTACAAATTGACACTCAAGTTGGGTGACCTAGTTATATGTCGAATTCAGAATTAAGCTAGCTTAAACAAGCTATCTTCCAAGTGGGAAGGCTCATACACTGTAGCTGCCATCATAAGACCTAGATCAGTAAGATTTGCTGACGAAAGTGATAACATTTTTGACAATTTTAGAGCATTTAGCACATCAGGAAGTTCTATGTACAACTATATGTTTCAGCCCTGTAAGTATGTAGTACTATATATGAATAAAAGAAAGTACATTAGTCTTGACACCTATCTTATTTTTTCATGGCATTTCTTAGGCATTTTTTTCCTGTCAAATATGCCAAAGTGGTTGGTACAGGCATGGTTGTCATGATCACCATTGGTCCTATCGTGTACACCTTGTTAACAATATGCGTTTTGCGAATGACAACTATATGAGACACTCTACCATAAGCCAGTCATCACTGCATTGGAGCTCAACAACTTGACTTCATCTCGACGAATAAGACACTGGTCATGACAGGGATGTACGAGGGCACAACCAAGGGTTCATTTCGACATGTTTGCACCTGCATCCACTTCTCCCTTAACAAAGTTTAGTGTTCCAGGCGAGGGGTTATATGATACGGGGAATGGCTAACATAGTGTTAAGTTTGCAATGGGAAATTAACAGTTCTTACTAATAGTTTATGATCAAGATAACGAGGGAAATTGTTCTCCCCACTATAAGACTTGGTAGCAGGTTTGGGGATCAAAGAGGAAGGCATGACAACTCAAGGTAATCTATCGAATATCCGCTCGGTGATGGTGCAGACTTGGTTCAAGGCCTCAAATTGCATCCTTTTTCCCTTTTTCCTCCGACGAGCACACTGTTAGAGAAGTCAACCGGTCTACCTCAACATAATGTCCACTCAAATAGTAGGCGCACTTCTTCGTAGCTTCCAAGGTCCTCACCTCGATCATAGGTACCACTTCCTTTATAGCTTTGACTTGTTCTACTATGGTTTACGTTAGCATCCCAACATTGGCATTCTCTGCACAAGGGATAACCTCAAGTGTGATGATATTGGCAACCTCATTCAAATGAGTGAGGATCTTTTGCAGTTGGTTCTCTTGTGCGGCGTCACTGGTCTTGATTTCTTCCTATAAGGACAAGTTCTCTTTGGTCAAACTTGCGATTTGAGAAATTTTGAATTCCTAAGTCTTCCTCAAGGTCTCAATTCTCTGGTCCTTGGAAAGAATTGAGCTCTTTAACTTATTAACTTCCACTTTGAGTTCTAGAATTCCAAAAGAGACTAAGGACTTGAGAAAGTTCATTTGATCAAGGAAATCTGGAAATAAGTGGAAGACAACTTCTTAACCATAATAAAGTTACCTTTTTGTGGGTTTCAGAGTCTTGTAACTTGGCTAGTGCCTGACCACGTCTCGAGGCCTCTTTAGAGTTCATCTAATGAGCCATCTACAGTTGTTCTTTGTTCTCGGCAAGTTCATGCTTCAGTTCCTATTCTTGATCACTCGCCAAGACCTCTGTCCCTATCCACTGTCACTGGGTGAAGCAGTCAAGGAGAAAGAATGCCTAAGATCTTCTAGGATGATCACCACATCAAAAGTTTAAGGGAGAAAGGCTTCTTATCTCGCCTTGGTCACAACCAACGATCTTGTCATATGACTAGTTTGTTGATAGCCTACAGCCAAGAAGATCAAACATTTGGTGGAGACTACTCACCTTATGACGTTGGAAATGCACTCCGACACCTCCAAAGGCATGATTTTCTCATCCTCACTAGAAGGTGAGACAGATGGTTGAGCCCGTGAAGGGGAAGGACACAGAGAGTGTATGAACAGACCTGTGAATAGGTGGTCGCCTCCATCCTATTTGAGTTATTTTCAAATAGGGAAAGACCTTCAGATTCATAACTTATCCATTAAGTTATGAGCTAGTTATCATCAACAAGATATACTAGTATGGAGGTCTATTCTCGGGTCACCTCTGACACTTTCAGAAGTCCCTTCTCAGCACAGGCGGTATCCACGACCACTTCGGCCTTGGTTGCTGAAACAATCAGCTCAATAGGCACCACCCTTCTAGGAAAATCCTAGGGAAGATCGTTCTCCTGTAGCTCTAGTGCATCATGCACCACGACAACCTCTCCAAGAGACTGTGGAGGCTTGGCCTCTTTAGTCTCGGAGGTTGAAGGCGAAGCCCATGGCATAGCATGAAAAACACCTCTGTGCGGTCCTTTTGGCAGTGGTGGACTACAAGAAAATTGTTAACAAAGTAAATATCTGGATGGAATGGGTTTGACAGACAAGATCTCATAATTGGGAGGAGTCATGTCTTACTCAATCTTGAAGGAGGTCCTGCTGATCTATCAAGTTTAGATCCTCAGGAAGAGCAATTCCCTGCACCGTTGGGACATACTCTATCCCCATGAAAATATCAGGGGAAGGGGTAGGAAAAGTTTTCCTTGCCTTGTGCTTTAGGTGCTCCTCCTCCTCTAATTCTGCACTTGACCCTTCTCCCTTGGAAATCATGAAAGGGCAAGGTTTACCTTTCGGCTCTTGGTAAGGAGCCCACTTCCTTTCAGAATCAGGAAGAGCCAAACCCATTGGTACCTTGCCTCTGCAGCCTTCTACTTGCGTGTCCTAGATGCAACGGTCTCCTCCTTGGATCCTGTTAGAGGATCGCCGGAAACCTTGGGCTTGGCAAGGTCCTTAGATGTTGTCTTGTGGATTTTCCTAGGCCAATAGATGGCTGATGAGAAGTCGTCATCCCCGTCACACCACTTTTCCTATGTAGGGGAATTCATCACAAGACATGCCAGAGCTTAAAGGAAAAGGAGAGGTCAAGGAACAAAACTCGATCACCTACAATTGAGCTCAGGCTTGTTCGAACTTGATGGAGATCAAACTGATAGGCTTGTCCTTTAATGCTTTGAGTGTGATTGGGTCTCTCAGCCTGTTGGATTGAAGGGTGTAAGCCTCTGTGTTTCTCCTCAACAAAGCAAGAATTCAAGCATGTTAGCGTGATTGAAATCAACAATTCAAACAAGCAAAAAAAAAGGAAAAAGATTCAACAGTTGAATGCCTGCTCTGCACAAGCTTTCTATATCCTCTGAGAATGTAAGGTCGTAAGCAAGCTCTCCTCTAGCTTGCAGAGGATAGATCTAGTACTTGAAGAAGTCGGAAGCAACAGACCACATGGTAAGACCATACTTGGTCAGTTGGGCAGTCCTTTCCACTACTTTATGTTCCTCTAGATTTAGCTCGATCTCTCTATCCCCTTGTGATCATCGGCAGACCACTTCAAAGTAGCTTTCTAGAGTATGTCAGTTCATTATCACTAGGGAGTAGGTAGTAGAACCACTCCTTACTCCAGTTTGAGAGTGTCGTTGAGGCCCATGGAGGAAATATCTTCTAGTCTAGGAGCTTAGGGTAAAAAGCCCCTAGGTCTCTGAAGCTTTTATTGTTTGTGATTATTTGGATGCACTACCTAAATAACCTAGGACTCGGAGAGATGCCTAGGAATGCCTTGATTAGACGAATGAACATACTGATAATCACTATTGCATTGGCAGCAAGGTGGAAGAGTTTGATCCGATGATGTTTCAGAATAGAGGTCAGCAAGGGGTTTTTGAGAATCCAAAGACCACTATTGAAGTGGAATACGAAGAATACCGTATGGCCCAGCGGTAGCTTGGATGCGTCCTCCTCGAAGGAAGCAACCTGATAAGGCTAGAGGCTTGGAGAGAGGATTCCTTCCATCTCGAGCGCCGCCACGTTCTCCTTGGTCAACATGACTTTCTCTAGGGTGCCATGAGATCAGAACTATAGTTTCATGGATGGAGAAAGTTTTTCTTCTCTTCACTGCTGGGACACTGGAAGAGGAAGAGGATGAAGAGATGGGGAAAGTGAACTAGAGAGAGGATGGAAAAATGATACGGTTACTTATATATGCATGCCATCTCTTCACGTTAAAGGAACCGCTCCCCTAGGACATGACTACTCTTCATTGAGCCATGAGTGTGCAAAAGCGTGTTAATGGACCATGGACTGAGTTAGTTTCCCGTGGAAGTTTTTTTCCCTATTAATGCTTCAAATCTCTGTTATTGTCTATCCTTAGGAGATGACAAGATAAAAGCAAATACTTGGGGGCTGAACCCTAATGTCCTATTTAAAGAAGAAGTCCCTTTAAATGAATATAAAGCTAAGACTTTTTATTAACAAGTTTGATTTTTTAAACATAATATGGGTAATTTACATAAGTTACTCGGCTAACTCACCCTTAGATCTTATCCAAGGATGGCCACTACGACGGACTTGAGTTCGACTTGGTCGAGTAACATCACGACCTCTTCCTCCAATTATGAAATGTTTGCCCAAGCTCACTGCAAATTGGCACGGGGGACATACTCCTTGAACTTCTCCATGTTCATGGCAAGGGTTACCTTGAAGGGTTTGACCTGGTCGAGTAACATCATGACCTCTTCCTTCAAGCACAAAATGTTTGCCCAAGCTCACTAAAAATTGGCACGGGGATGTACTCCTTGAACTCCTCCATGTTCATGGTGAGGGTCTCCTTGGTGAGGATGTCCCTATGCATGAAGTGCCACCCGAAGTTCTCTTGGTCTTCAAACAATACTATTGTAGAAAGTGCAGCCTGATCGAGCACCACACCAGCTGTGCTATGACTACTCACCTTGGTCGCAATAGTGACCTCATTTAGGACTTTGATTGCATGACCACTATAGGGGTTGACATGGTGGTACTAGTAGCAGAACATGAATTTGACGCCCTCCTGACCTACTTAGCTTCCAGGAAGGACCTCCTAATGACCAACAAGTGTAGGGGATCAATTCTAATATTTTTGATTAGAAAGAGTGTCGAAACCACATGGAAGCGGTGATTGATCTCACTTGGTCCAGATCTGAAATCACATTTAAAAATAATAAGAGTGAAGAAATGTACAACTACTTTTCTCAAATAGTTGTGAACCTCAAGGATTCAATAGATAATTAAAATATGCAACTACCTGACCTACGAGGCAATTTTCATTTTTGGAATATAATAAAAAAACTAATACTAAAAGTGCTATAGGGAGTGTTCTAATGGTGGAAAATGAGGCATGGGGTTTATAGGTTCATTAGTAACAATTCTTACAAAAGATATTGGATTCTAGATATAAGTGAAGCGCATAAAATAAATGTCTAACAAATAGAGAAAATGTCTCATTCGGATAAACACTACAACATGACCCCCCCTATAGCAACGCTTTTTTCCGTATCTAAAAGTCCATATATGCGTTGCTAGTGTCTTTACCAACGGTTTGGGATGCGTAGCCTTATCCAGTGTTGCTAGCGCATATTGCAACGCTTATGCTGCCGTTGGTAAAAGGGACCGTTGCAAGACTACAACACATAAAACAGACTTGTGCAACACTTTTATATGTTGCTGCTTAATGTACAGGAATCAAAATCCCATTGCTTGGCAACGGAGAATTTGCAACGCTTCAAGTGTTGGTACATATATAATGTGAATAATATTATTTTTTATATATATTGCCAGCAATTAAATTAATGCTCCATGTAATGGTGATAATTATGTATTTCAAGTGAAGAAAAAACAAGAGAATATACTCGCGAGAGGAAGAAATCATATATTAGATAAAACTGTTGGATTACAATAGTGGATATTACAGGAGGAACATCATCCAAATGTGATGCATAATCTAAATATTTTCTTGACAGCGAAACTTAAACTGAAAGCATCCATCAACATCCCTACAACTTAACTAAAACTTAACCGAGGAACATCATCCCTACAACTTAACTAAAACTGAAAGCATCCATCATCATCATCATGAACAAGAACATCATCGTCATCATTGCAGTATACTTGCCACGCACCCATATAATCATCCATTTATCTTTTGAATCTACAAACAAAAAAACAAAATGAACTGTTAACACACAATGCATTGACATGATGCAAGTAGTGATAGAGGCAGGATATTAGTCACGTACAAAGGTTGAAGGCCATGCAATCTTTGTTTTTTCTGCACTACCGAGAGTATTGCAGTTTTTGTTACTCCGTACCAAATCTTCAGTTTTCACAAGTGCCATATCGACATGCACTGCCCAGAATTCATTTCTAATTTTAGCACCATCAAGTTTAAATTTAGGATCGCAACTTACAACTGTAGCAAGAGCTACGTCCCTGTTATGATTTTTTAGGCTCTTCAAGAATACTTTAGTTCCTGCCTGTTAGAGAAAATCGAAGTTACCATTGGCAGAATCATCCTCATCACCCATGACAAAACAGAGACAAAACAGGGGAACATATGAAATGAATTTGAGCACTCTTACAGGTAGTTCATTGGCACCCAACCAACTCAGCGAACCACTTTGAGCACTCTTACTGGCTGCATTAGCATCTTTTGTTGTTTTTTTTGGTCTGGACAGCAGTCTGATAGCAAAGAAGAAGTAATAAACAAATAAACAAGCTAGCACTATAGTTTGAACACAAATTTGTATGTGATTATGAAAAGATACCAGCTTGTTTGCAGCAGAAGTTTTTTCTCCTTGACGTGCACTGACATTCTCAAGCAAAGTTTCTTTGTTCTGAACAACATTCTGATAGCAAGACCAGTAGATACATAAACATCGGAGCAATATATTTTGAACATATTGTATATGGTAATGGAAATATACCTTGTGTGCAGCAGAATTTAATTCCCCTTGCCGTGCACTGAAATTCTGATCAAAAGTTTCTTGGTTCTGGACAGCATTCTGATAGCAATAAGTAAACACATAAACATGGGAGCACTATAGTTTGATCATAATTTTGTATATGAGACTATGAAGATACCTTGTGTGCAGTAGAACTTTTTTCTAGTTGCCGTGCACTGCCACCATTATGAACCATAGTTTCTTTGTTCTGGGATAAAAGGATACACGTCAAGTTTTGGGTACTGTATATGTAATTGCAAAAAGTACAAGCGTAATAACTTAATCCTCAGCAATGACAGGTTCCAAAGAGTATTTAAGTACACAAACCTTATCTGGAACAGAATGGTTGTTTGATGCTTGCAAATCTGCACCGTTTGAACCACTTGGCTTGTTCTGTAAATTATTGGGTCGTTTTTTAACTAGTCGGAGTCCATCAACCAAAGGAGCAAGCACTCTCTACAGATAGCATAACATAAATATTAGTTGAGACCATAATTTCTGGAGTGAAATTTGAGGAATTTTATTGTGTACTTCGACAAGATACAAACTTTTCTGTTTGAGTTATGTCCATGAACTGAAGGTTCAAGCCCAATTGTAGCCATTGGATCCGAAATTTCCTATGATAGAAATACAGAAAGGTTAGTCCACAAAATAAATGAAGATTACAGTTGATAGAAATTTACCTGATTTGGTTGTCTTTCCATTCTTCTTATCTTCTCCTCTAGTTCCATAATTTTAGCATCTTGATTTTTCTTTTCTTGATGTAATTTTTCCATGTCAACTCTAAAAGATAGCATAGCTTCATTTGGTGTATCCTCCACCGAAGTAAAATGTGTATTCTGGAATAGACGTGAAGTAGAAACATCAAAAAGTTTTTTTGGTTTTGGAACTAGTCCCAAACCATGTACATGACCAGGCCTGTCATCTCCTAATACTCTGTTCAACGCATCTCCTTTCCATGCAGTCTTTCCATCACTGTTATCTGCTAATTCAGGGTTTTTGTCCATAATATCCTTCAACTCTTCCTAAATACATGAACAATGTAAGTAATAAGAATATATAATATCAAATTCAAATAAGAATGGTTGAGAGTTGTAAATATACCACATGAGCATTAATGATTTTGTTATTGCAAGTTTTTGGCTTGTGCGTATGGATGAACAAGTGAGCCCTATGAGGGTACTTCTTTTCGGGATCTGCATCTTTCTGTTGATATGTAATGTAAACACGAATTACATTACAAAACATGAATGGAAGAGAGATGCATGAAGTTAGTATATAAATTTTACCATTTCTTCCCTGTGACGAGGGAAACTTTTTGTCCTAGCAGTATGTGTAGACTTCCTCAGTGAACAGTTAATCCTATTTTTAGCACTAATTTTCTACCAAAGAATGAGTGAAAACAATTATGTGCATATCTTTCATGGTATCTGCACGGCAATATATAAAGTCCAACAAGGAAAGTTGGAAATGGAATTCTTTTAAGTCACCCATTTTGGTTTATTGTTGTAATTGGCTTCGGTGCTTTTTTTTCTCATCAAAATAAACTGCTTTCAGATCGGACTTATATTGCCTCCATCTGTCTCCAATTGTCTTCAATATATATTTTTCCATGCGAGGAAGGTAAAGGAACCTCATCTACATAACAATTAGAACATAGAACAAGCTAGTAAAGGATATTGAGTGGATTAAAATTTACCTTTACTTGATCTAGTATAGCCTTTACGTTTATTTCAGTTTTGAGCGATCTCCAATCCTTGTAGCTCAAGCTACACAATGATCCATTCCTTGCAACCGAGCCAAGAAAGTCCCCAAGATGTTTAGCCTCTTTTCCGATTGGCTGATCTAGGTCATTGCAGCGAACCATTATCCTTTTCCCTTTTGGAAGGTTCCAAATATATTTCAGCTTCCTCTTCTTACGCTCTTTTGTTTCTGCATTTTGAGCTGAATATATAGAAACATGAATTATATGTTACGATGATGAATAATCATATATTGCAATCAGTAAGGAATGAGCAACAAACTTACCATCTTCATTTTCATCCACATCAGCATCATCACAATCTGTGAAGCCTTCTTCATCATTAGTAGTTATTTCTTGGACATCAGATGATTCGACATCTTTTTCAGTAGAATTATGATGTTCGATCGGTTCTTCCGTCATATATTCTTCATTGGATTCAACAAAGTTAATTCTTGTCCGTGACATATCTGCTACAACATGACAATGACCAAAAGTTTAAATAAATTATGTAAAATACAATATAGGTTGTTTCGGAAACTACAGTATATAGCACACGGAGATTTGAAAAATTACAATTCAATCTGGGAGAGACACCGAACATAAGAATTTGGATAGGATCCATGGGAAGGGGTAATCTCAGACACCGAACATAAGAATTTGGCTATCTCAGTAATAAAACAATGGTAACTTTTGCAATGAGTAAACCGAACATATGAATCAATTTTACATTAAACTAGAATCGTGATCTCTCTGTATATCGATTGGTGGGTGAAAAAAACAGCTGAGAACCAATACGGAGGGCATGAATTGCAGCAATGAGATGGGATAAGGAGCAGGGCACTGACTAGATGAATTCGCAGGATTGTTGCCACCACGTACCAGCCGGATTTGGAGAATCTACCAGCCGGATTTGCCTAGCAAGAGAGATGTGAATTGATTAAGAGCACAGATCGGTAGAGTATGGAGCAAGAGAGGATGAATTGTGGGAGAGTAGGTCGGCAACTAACCTTGCTCAGCTCGTGGTGATGCCTCCGCTTCCGGCTGCCGGGCATGCGATGAGTCCAATACGAGACGAGGAAGGGAACCGTGTTGATATGGGGGGAAAGGTTTCCGATTTTGTTGGCGCAGTTAACTCATCGCGATCTGTTTGACTGATGTTAGTCTCCGTCCTGGATTCATATGACAGGTGGGGCCATGGTAATGAAGCGCGCGTACTTAAATTTTTTTTTACCAGATTAGTCGCTATTGGTGGGAGAGAATGGAGGGAAAGGGAAAATTGGAGCGAAACCAAAAAAGAAATACGAGGGAGTCTAAAAATTTAGAGCGAAACAAATTATAAATTTTGGAGGTAATTGCACTGCTGGCTGGGTGGAGGGGCTGGCGTTGCCTCCACCTAGGGCGACTCGGGCCACGGCGGGCCCCCCGCTGGCTCGGCTTTTTTTCTTTTGATTAAATTGTTTGGTAAAAAAAACTACATGTATTTTGCTGGTTTGGAGAGAAAAACATGAGCACAACAAAATAATTTTAAAGAGATCTATATTCATTCTAATAAATTTGTTTTGAATGAGAATAACCTCGTATATTGCATAGAAATAAATAAACTCATGATAATCAACCTCTTCCTCTCTTATGCCTTAGTGGCATATGATCGGAGGGGAAGGTAAACTGTGACTGTGGTATTGGATTGGTCCGGAGATTGTAGGGCGGAGTTTGCTGCCTGTCTTGCGGAGTTTGCTCACTGTCTTGCGTAACATCCGGCTGTGTAGGAATCTGGCTGTACCGAAGCTCGTTAGCTTGAAACAAATTGTCTATCCAGTGATAGCACTGAGAGCCCTCCGCCATATCGTGGGATGACGCACCCTGATAAGCAGGTCCTGCAACGAGGGACTAATACTGAATATTTGAAAGAAAACACAGGTCCGGCACAGGAAAGGCACTCTCGTCCATCGGCGGCGAATCGAGGTAGTCCTGCAAAAAAAATAATCGTAATTAAATGTGTAAGATTAAATTTAAGCAAGCAAATAGTTGGTAGGTTAAATTTAAACTTTCGTACCTCTCTGCTTGCACCTCCATGAGAGATCTGGCCCTGCGCGTACGGCGATTCCATGTCGTATTGAGGCAATAAAGTGATAAATTAGACACCAAAAATAATTTAAAATAATTTTAGCACTTATTTTCTTTACTGATTAGAAGATAGTACACGTACCTCTGTGCTTGAACCTCCTTGAGAGCTCTGGCCCTGCTCGTGCATTCTCAGAGGACTTGTACTAGCTCTCGTAGACGGGTCTCTCACGAGTGTCATGTTAGGGCGTATAGACGACTTGAAACGTAGGCATCAAGGTCAGGTAAACATCAGTATGACCACGGAGTATCGTATGTAGATTACATGCGGAGTATTGTTCAGTTTAGATAGCATACCTCCCCAAGTGTGCCTCCTTCAGAGCTCTGGCCCTGCTCGTGCATCCTCGAAAATCCTGAAAATCCTGTATGAGCTCTCCAAGACGAGTTCTGCATGAGCGTCGTGTCAGCTCGTATGGTCGGCTACGGATGCAAGCAGTATGGTAAAGTTAACATGACCATGAGTAAGATAATCTCCGACGTTTAAAAAGACATACCTCTAGATCTCGACGTCCAGAAGCGGATACTGAACCGCGGGCCTTACTTGGTCCTGCCTCACTTGGACATGCTAGGCTTGATCGTGCCTCACTTGGACGTGCGGACCTCTGCTCGGGTATGTTCAACGCACTGCGTATTATGTCATCAGACCGACCGCATCTTAAATTCTTCAAAATGTCCTTCGCATCTTCGTACATTTGCTTCGCCTTTCGTATAATGGAGGGGTCCTGATTACGGCTTGTGTGAATGATGGTAGCGGCAGTAGCCTGGATGCGCAACGCCCTATCGAACTGCGTGAAAAGATCATCACGTACTTGAGGGTTGAAATTCGTAACTCACAACCTCATACGATTTCTTACCGTGTTATCATGAACCGAAGCTTTGCGCCAATCCATCGCTAATCGTAGTTGCTGTGAATGCGTGAGTGAAGCTGGTCTCGATGGTGGATTAGAAGTGAGCCTAGTGCGCGTCCTCGGCACATACCAGCGTATGTATTCGTCACACGTGCGCTCGTCGTACGGCCTGCGTATAACTTCATATTGTAATCATCCGCATTTACATAATTGTTAGCACACATGAAAGCTATTTACCGTTCTTCCCGGATGACCTCTAGTGGAGCCCTATTATCCCAACTGTCCTTCCATACGCGTTGGACCCCCCTCCAATCGTCGTCTTTTCTGTTTTTCTTGTCCTGCCTGTGTTACAAATATGACATGACAAAAGGTATTTCAAAGAGCATTGTTTTTGTTAGCCCTAATGTTTAGGTTTTGGTAAATCAGGGCGTGACAATAGTACAGCAATGAAAATATTTATAAAGTTCGATTAGGACTTACTCATGAACCTTGTTCTCGAGCTCTCTATTATCTGGAGGGGGGACATGTTGGAAGAGACCAAATTGTCTCATGACACGCCCCGGTGAATACGGTTCCACCATGTGTGAGAATACAAGGTGCGAAGTTGTCAACCAGAGATGCCTATCCATGAAACACTGAACGGACAACCCTGCAGGCGTGACATTGTTTATATGATCTTCTGTCCAGGGAAACCATATGACGCCATTTTGGTGCAACATCTCGAACTCCTGGTGGTAGAACACGTAGCATTGGGCCGACACTTCTCGAGCCCATGCTAGCGAGGCGTATGTCCACCTAGTCCCCATAGTTGGGCCACCGCTGTATTCCTCTCCTACGAGGTACGGGTGGACCGGAACTGTGATCTGTGGCCGTCCAACTGGAAAGTGCTCCCATGACCATAACTGAAGCAAGGTATGACAGAGATTTAGTATTGGAAGTTTGGCCTTCTTGTGCTGTGAGGCGTCACACAAACCCCGGTAAAGAGCACAGAGCACTGCAGATCCCCAGCTGTACTGGGGGATGGCGTCGAGCGGGTCATCAGCCAAAGACTCAGCTAGGTGGATGTAGTTTGGATAAACTACATTACCATGTGAAGTAGGAAACATGTACGCACCGAAGAGGAACAACAAGTACGCAACAAGGTGGGTGCTCACAACCTCATCAGTAGCCCCTTCTGGGCACGTCTCAAACCTCCTAAGCCATTGGTGAGGCACACCTCGTGCGGCAACACCCGTCTCTGTTCTGGATATCTGAACACCAAATCTCGCACCCAAGTGCTCCCTCCAGTCAACTCTCCGGGGTGGTGGAACAACTGCCTGTCCTCGTATAGGTAGACCAGTGATCATGGCCACATCCTGAAGAGTTACCGTCATCTCTCCCCAACAAAAGTGGAAACTGTGAGTCTCAGGTCTCCACCTATCGACTAGAGCAGACAACAGAGATGCGTCTAGAGTGAAAGAGCGGCCTGTTGATAACATCCTAGCAAATGGCAGAAGTCCACTCGCCTGAAGACGTGGAACAAACCGCTCGTCCAAATTCCAGTGTCTCCTTGGTCCTCTAAGTTTGAAGGTTGATGGAATGTCCATGGCACCTGCTAGCCAACAGTGGCATCTGTGTTGCTCGTCGTACCGTGGCTTAAGTAATTCAGGCAACTGCGCCATGTCCTAGAAGTAAAAAAATGACGAATTATTTATGTTCAATAAAATTAAATGACAGAATGACCTGACAGTTTGCATAGAATAATCGACATGCTTCAAATTTAGGCACACTTAGTTCTAAACAAATGTATTACAACTTATCAGAAACATGTGGGACGATGAAAACAAATTACACATATCTGTCACTTCTATTATTTGTAGAAATTACAATATGCTAAAGTTTAATAACATGGCAAATAAATCATCTCATATTAAAACTTATCTCTTGATCTGCAATATATTGTACTAAAAGGAAAGCTACATTTAATTTTACTTACCAAATTTCTTCTTCTTTCTATTCCTCTTTCTGTTGGCCCTGGACAGCACAAGAACAGAACAAAGCAGGAGGTGGGAAGAAGCACAGACGCCAGAGTGAGAAATGAGCCACGGGGGCGTTCAGGGGCGCTCGGGTGAGACTTTTAAGGGAAAAAAATTCATACCAAAAGCGAAAGCAACGAATAATTTTACTGTATTCCCGTGCTCAATTTGTCTGGCCAAAAGCGAAAGCAAACCGTGAATTGAATAGTGAACCAAAAAGCTAAAGCAATTCGTAGCAATTCATGACAGCGTGACAAATTGAATGACAAATTGAACAGTGATTTCATAAATTGAACAGTGAAAGCAGCCTGGCACTGTCGTCCTCGGGCGGCGAGGCTATTTGGCTAACGCCAGCAGGGGAGCATTCCCTTCCCTTTTGGGGGGTAAACGCCAGATCCCCTGGCGTTTGGTTCATCGCGCAAACGCTAGCGGACGTGGCGTTCGGTACTTCGCCCTCGGTGGAGGCGACGTTGGCGTCTCGCCCTCCACCGGGGCGACGCTGGTGGGGCAAATGCCAGATACCCTGGCGTTTGGTTCACCGCGCAAACGCCAGCGGACGTGGCGTTCGGTACTTCGCCCTCGGTGGAGGCGACGCTGGCGTCTCGCCCTCCGCCGGGGCGACGCTGGCGGGGCAAACGCCAGATCCCTTGGCGTTTGGTTCACCGCGCAAACGCCAGCGGACGTGGCGTTCGGTACTTCGCCCTCGGAGCGACGCTGGCGGGGCAAACGCCAGATACCCTGGCGTTTGGTTCACCGTGCAAACGCCAGCGGACGTGGCGTTTGGTACTTCGCCCTCGGTGGAGGCGACGCTGGCGTCTCGCCCTCCACCGGGGTGACGCTGCCGGGGCAAACGCCAGATCCCTTGGCGTTTCATTCACCGTGCAAACGCCAGTGGACGTGGCGTTCGGTACCGCGTTGGATGGCAAAAGTGGTAATCAACAGATCACTAGTTATGAACATAATTGTGTTTCAATTTTTTTGATACTAAGAATGTAAATAACAGAAACACATTTGAAGCTGACCTTTATTGAGGTATTGTGTCATCACTTGGCACTTTAGGAGCATCTACAGTTTCTCCCTCTATATCTCTTCTCATCCAATTTTGTTTGTGATGGGCAGTATCAAAAAGCTCGAAGAATTTGCTGACATGATAAGGTTCTGTTTCCACATCATTCCATTCTTCACCCATTTCAAAATTATCTCGAGGCTTCATCTTCAAAACAATTGACCATCCTGGATAAATATGATCATCCACGTAGAACACTTGGTCAACTTGATTGGCAAATACAAAAGGTTCGTCCTCTGCCTTTTTACCAGTGTGAATTAGACGAGAGAAATTCACAAGTCTACACCCATACTTATCTATTTTCATACCTTTTCCTTCGGCAACATCAACCCATTCACATTTAAATAGCACCACTGAAAATTTTCCGAAATAGTCTAACTCAATTATGTCCACAATCCTTCCAAAGTACATGACATCTCCAAGAATAGGATTTCTATCACGTGCAGAAGAGTAGCTTGATGTTTTTGCTATCACAACAACTCCACTATTTTGAGTTACCTTGTCATAACGCTTCGGTCTAAATCTGTACCCTTGAATATTGAATGATCTATGTCTCGTTGCAACCTCAAGTGGACCACGGGCCAACCATCTAATTTCCTCACCGATGCTGTCACTACCTTTCTCCCTCTCCAACTGCATCACCTATATGAACACAAATAATAGAGTGCATAAGCTACATTCAAATCCTAAATAAATTGAATCATTGTACTTACATGATCCTTGAACCATTCAGGAAATTGTTCATGCTGCATCTTCTCAAAGGTGTTTGGATCTATGCGTTTCTTGCGATTCTTCCTTCTCAAATAAGCCCCATGTTCTCTACAAAATACAAAGACCATTATTTCAGTTCAAAACTTATTAATAAACAAATGAAGAGGCAGTGGTATGACATTTACACCAAATATGGCTTCACAGCGTCACAGTTGAACAACACATATCTGTGGGCTTGTGCTGCCTCCTTATCCTTTAAAGTGTATACCATTGGTCTTCCCAATGGTTTCCCTACTGGAGGAAACAACATAGATTGTTGTGAAGATATTGAAGATTCAGAGCCCTGTGGGTTGTCATCATTCCTTGATGGTTGGTTATGTTTGGTGGAGAAACCCTGTAGATATCTTGAACAAAATGTCATGCACTCATCCGCTAAATAAGATTCTGCAATTGAACCCTCTAGACGAGCTTTGTTCCGAACAAAGGACTTTAGCTCACCAAGATACCTATAGCACATATATATCCAATAAGTTATCAATGTATATGCAAAAAGAAAGATTGTAATAAGTTTAGGAGACATTATTACCTTTCAATGCAGTACATCCACCGATATGCAACTGGTCCAGCTATTTTACATTCACTTGCTAAATGGACAACTAAGTGCACCATAACAGTGAAAAAACCAGGAGGGAATATCATCTCCATTTTGCAGAGTGTAAGTTTGATTCTTTCTTCCAAACGGTCAAGCTCATCAACATTAAGAACTTTTGAACATGCCTCGAAAATATGATGATAGTTCAAATAGTACTGCTGTGACATCATCTGGAAGAATACCTCTGGCAGCAATTGGTATAAATTACTGCAATAGGACATGACAATCATGTGTTTTGAGCCCATGAATTTTTCCTTCAGTACAATTCACACATTTCGATATATTTCCACAATATCCATCGGGAACTTTTATACCATGAATAACTTTGCAGAATAATTGCTTTTCTTTTTTAGACATGGTAAAGATAGCTGGTGGCAAATAATACTTGCCTGAAGGTTTTTTCTGTGGATGGAGCTCCCCTCTAATTTTCATATCTTCAAGATCTTGACGAGCCTGTACATTATCTTTTGACTTCCCATCCAAATTGAGAAGTGTGCCATAAATATTATCACACACATTCTTCTCTATATGCATCACATCCAGATTATGTCGAAGGAGATTACTGTCCCAATATGGTAATGTGAATAGACTACTTTTTGCTTTGTAAGTTTTTGAGGTACTAAAATCTCCACATGCAGCTATGTCATCTAATACGGAACGACCATAATACGTTATAGGCTCTGTTCTATTCTCAGTTGTTCCATCAAAAGCAGAAGCATCATTACGAAATTCATGATCAGGTGGCAGAAATTTCTGGTGACCCATAAAACAAGCTTTCTTGCCATATTTCAAGCGCTTGGTCCATACATTTGCACCGCAAGGTGGACATGCATAATCTCCATGCACCATATATGAAGCAAGCATTCCTAATGCTGGTAAGTCATTTATGGTCCACAAGACAGCTGCTCTGAGTTTAAATGTTCTCTGTTCGGATGCATCATAGGTTGTCATCCCATTCACAAATAGATCTCTCAAATCTTCTAAAAGAGGCTGCATAAAGACATGAATCTTATCTCCAGGACTCCTAGGTCCAGGAATAATTAAAGGCAATGACAGATAAGATTTCTTCATGCATAGCCATGGAGGCAGGTTATACATGACTAGCACAACTGGCCAACAACTATAGCTATTGCTCATCATCCCATATGGATTAAATCCATCAGTTGCTAGGCCAAATCGAATATTACGACAATCATTTGCAAATTCATGCTTCTCATCAAATTTCTTCCATGCCTCGGAATCTGCTGGATGCCGTAGCACTCCATCCTGCTTGGTGCGCCCTTCATCGTGCCATCGAGCTAGAGTTGCTGTTTCTTTGCACATGAATATCCTTTTCAGCCACTCTTTGATTGGAAAGTATCTCAGAACTTTCATTGGCATAGCTCTCTTTCTTTCCTTTTTAGTTAACTTGGTTTCGGGCATTTTATCTTTCCACCTAGAAGCCTTGCACTTAGAGCAAAAATCATCATTTTCTGTCTCTTTCTAGAACAATTGACAGTTATTTGGGCAGGCATGAATTTTTTGATATCCTAATCCAAACTTCGATATGATCTTCTTGGCCTTGTAAAAGTTTTGGGGCAGATCGTTTCCATTTGGAATAGCCATGTGCAGAATATTAAGTAGATCTCCAAATGACTAATCAGACCATTTGTTCATGGATTTTGTATTGAACAAAAGCGCAAGTAAGGATAGCTAAGATAATTCACATTCTGGCCACAAAGGCTTCTCTGAATCTTGAATTAATTTGTACAATTCTTCTACTTCTTTAGTTGCTCCATCTGGAAGTGGATTTGAAAAATCTGTACTATCACTCGTAGGCACATCACCATCATATATTTTCCTAATTGAATCCATAATCATTTCATGCATATTAGCATTTCCTTCAGTTTCAAGTTGTGGTTGTTGATCATCATTGTGTTCGGATGAAGACTCACCGTGAAAAACCCATTTGTCATAGCTCTGAAGCATTCCATTCCACATCAAATGGCCAGGGACATCATCCCTTGATAGTACTAAAGTGTGAACACAATCTTCACATGGACATCGGATCATTGTATCTGCTGGTATATCTTTATATGCAAAATCCATAAATTCATCTACACCAGCTGAGTACTGTGTACTTTCTCTAGGAAATCGCAATAGTAATTTGGTGGATTCTAAATCCATTGCACACTGCATAAAAATAACAAATATTACTGCAGTTGTAACCATGAAAGAATTGCAAAAGCTTAGCTTGTAAATATCTGATTTGCGATTTAAGTTCCTATCGTCGTACAACAGAAATTCACAATTATATCATTTTTCGACAATACATAAGAAATGTATACTTGTTTCTAGTTCATAAACTGCAGGCTACAGGCAAACATGATTGCAAGTTATTTAGGCTACAAAATCCCCCTACATCCCACGGCCTATGTCTCGAGGTGCCCACGAATAAGGTGACTGGATGAGAGGAGACGGGAAGGAGGGAGAGAGGGAGGGTTACCTCGGAGGTCAATCTCGGCTTTAACGAGTGGAGATTGGATGATTGATTTGTGTCGTAGTTGGAGGGAGAGACCTAGATCGATCCGGATATGAAGGCGAATATCAATCTGGATCGGAGAATAAAAGAGAGGGACTTCGCGCGATTTGGTTTTGCTCGGACGGTTAGCACAGATTTTCGCGCCACATTCCTTATGTGTACTTGCGTGTCTAATTAATTTTTGTTTTTAATTATGTATATTTGCAGTCTTATAACAGATATAATTTGCAACCAATACATGACAACATATAAGATCTGTTGCAATCTATGTACTACAATAGGGTCACGAGCTGCAAGTCTGCAACGCATATGCTGCACTGCTTATATGCGTATCTATTGTGAATTTTGCAACATATAGTCAAAACGTTGTAGAATATGTGTTGCTTTATAGGGGGTATCCTTGTAGTGAAATACTATGCACCTCTACCATTAATCCAAGTTTGTGTACTATCATTTGCATCAGTTATGGAATAAAGTATTAGTTTTTGTACCTTCTCCTAGTAGATTGGATCTTATAGCTTTTAATTGCCAAGTTCTTTCACTCATCTAATAAGCGTCATCTCCTCTCCACTAGTGTCGCAATGTCTAGCTAATGGGGTCAACAAGACAAACAACAACTACTATGATCCCTTTTGGGGCATTAGACACATAGTCATAATCAATACCAATGAATAAATTGATTGCTAGAAGATGGATAACAATCATAATGACATAATTGATGGCACTGAAGATGGATGGCCATCACAAACATAGAGAAACTGCTACTTACTTACTACTACAATCTCGTAGCCTTGATGGACTACTCGTACGTCAGGAAGTAACAAGAATGAATAAAAGATTGAATCTATATATTGATGAATACCAAAATACAAACCAATCTCAAAGTTCTTTATGATCGTAGATGAATTACAAGGAGGAACTAGCATTTTGGTGGAATTCGTGGTGGTGAGTAAGATGGAAAACTAGGGCTCCTGGTGGGAGCCTTCAATTTTGTCCCACTGTCGTCAGCTACTTCTGTCGCCTGGATGCCCTAGGGTTCTGTTGGCCATCTCCTTTCACACAAAGTCTTCTCCCTCCAGAAGGTTCCTGAATACGCTCGAGTTCATGAATTTTGTGGTGTTTTTCTTGCATATAGAAAAGAGAAAAATAGATAGTTTGACAGTTTTTAATAATCCATAAAAATGATACTTTATTTATATGAAAACTCAAAAAGACACAATACATTTTTGACATATCACCTTCTTAACATGTTTTGCAAGGAGCTTGTCTAGGGCGAGTATCCTGAGGCATTCTAGGCTTCGTCACCTCTCGAACAGAGGAGCTCAAGGACCTCCTTGAGTTTCCTCCGACTATTCTTGAAAACCTTGAGTTTCAACTTGAAGCTAGATATTTTCTTCTCCAACTGGTTGGCTCCGAAGATGTTTTGCGCGTTCGAACTCAAAGTTTTTCGCTTTCAAGGAAATTTTTCTTGAGTTGCCTTCATGTTATTGATCTCTCAATCCTTGTCTAGAAACAAGAAAGAGGGCTTGAACAGCGAGATATGTGAATAGATCTAGAAAGAACATCAAGAAACCAGGATCAGTGATCTTCTTCCTCTATTGCTTCATTGCTCTGTCAGCGAACGCGCCCAGATACATGAACACTTGACCAACCACTTCCTCTGCCTTCTGCATCTGCATATTCTTGAGAAGGTGGGGAAGGAGGAATGAGAGAAGTAGCATGATAGAGTTTGCTGCTATATCTATTTAAAGACTCATTTCGAGTGCCCTCTCACTACCCACGTTTAGGGAAGTAGCCTAGCTGTGCGGTCATTTTGTCTATCGCTAAATGCCCAATTGGACCTATCAAATGCCATCAAATTTGACTTATTTAATTGACATGTCATAACAAATTATGAGGCGCAATTAAATAAAGATGGGCATAATTTGATTTCTTGAACATAATCCTTTTTACATGAAAGGAAATACAACACGAGAAATTAAGATAACTAAGACAGGTCCTAAGAGGCCCAAGAGGGGTCTACCGGCCAAAGTATAGAACCAGCTTCTGCTTCTGCTTCTGCCTCATCCTCCTATGAAGTTGTTGTAGTCTGTGACTAAACCTCTAGTTGGGGGCTTAGTCGTGTAGAATAGGAGATGCTTGAACACCTCCATGAACTCAAGCACATTCCGGACCTCCCTGTGCAGGAGGCCGAGGAAGCAGTCCCCCTAATTGTGGGCATTAGTGGGATGTGCCTTATTCAACTCCTAGGTTGTCAAGAAGGTCCTCTCCATAGCGTGGTTGGCAAGACCCAGATTCCTTTCTAGGTCCTCCAACAGGATCACTTATAGGATATACCACTCGGATGAGTCTGGAATCCCACTAATCAGCTTCTTTGCAGAGGATGATCGTGAACTTCGATCTCTCGAAGCCCTCCCTTACAAAATGCACATCACAAAGTTTAGTATGCTCTTCGGTGATGAACGGGTGATCTTTGGTGAAGAGATCTAGAAAACTTACCCAAGTATCTCATGCCAAAGCTTTGCATGATGGACCTAGTCTTCTCGACCTCATCGCACAAAGAACCCACCACGTGCATGAGGATGATCCTTCATCCTCTCCATCTTGTTGTGCTAGTTCGAGGTGTCCTTGCGCCAAATCCTCTTATTCCCTTGGGACTAGATGAAATATAAAAATGTCAGAATTAAGGAACCAAGAAGATGTCAGGAAGTCAAAAGTGAAACTGAGAGATTTCCTTGCGAGAAGATGACTTACTACCATATCCCACTTCAAGCTTTACACCCATGTCGAACATTCTAGATCAAGTTGTTCTGATCGGCTTATTCTCCGCCTACGCCTGTCTTGTCATCTTTCCTCGGGCTCTTGTCATGGGTGACCTCATCTTGGTGGGCGGCATTGCATCCTTGTTTGCCGGAGAAAGAAGATCCCTCACTTGACATGACAGCGTAAGTGAAGGTGAAAGAAAAGAGAAGAGGGAATTCAAAGAGAAGAGCAAATGATGTGAAGATTGGAGTGGAAGTCTCTCTCTCCCTATTGGTTTTTATAGCCAATGAGGAGACGATGTCGTGCGCATCAGGGTGGACGAACCACAAGTAGTTAAACCCCACTTTTCCCTCATCTCCAACATCGCATTTAATCCCACTTTTTCAGTGACATGACTAATCACTGTGCTATGGATCTCGATGCCTAAATCCATGCACACTTGATGGATTACGTCACCATGTCAAACACCATTCTAGGATGCTTTCACACTAAGTCATTATTACTAGTGCGTTACTCTCCCAAGGCTATACTTACACTGGTCCAGTGTGGTAGTACAACATTTTTGCCTCTGGATGCTGAGCACTTAGACGAGATATCTTGTCCACTCGCATGACAGTGTATTCTTTTTTCTTAGTTTTGGTTTTTTTCCATTGCATTTTTTAGAAATTAAGGTTTTACTGAGGCACCTGTGAGGAACGATAACGGTTCCATATTTCGCAGATGACCACCCTGTTGAAGAGGTCATTACGAGATTATAAATCCAATGTGACCTCCCTTGGATGATATCCTTGGCTTACTTAAGCCTTAAGGGAAAATTCTTTGTCCTCCTAAGGTTTGGGGGCTATCTGATGACGATCGTTGACCAGGTCACCAATCAGGTTCTGTTATATGGCCTAAGACCTCTTAGTAGGCTCGGCCCAGATAGGACTAATTCAGGAGTCCTCCCCTAACCACGACCTCTACGAGGTCATGGAAGCAGTTACTCTCGTGTGTAAGTTCTATGCGCATGAGGAGAACAACTGCTTTTGGATCAAGACAACTACATGTGGTGCTATACCGAACGAACTTGATGGTTAGGGACATCTTGACGGTTCCTACCTCAATATCAGTTGGCACCAAGTAAAGCAACCGCTAGTTGTCTTAGTAAATAGGCATGGCCTTCACTCCATGATCACAGAGAAGGGCATAGAGACAAAGAGAAGGACAGACGGACAGACAGAGAGACACACAGAAAGAGACATACATACATTCACACAGAGTTTCCTTGTATGAATCAACTTGTAACTTCATCTCTCATACACAATTCTTGTTGATCAATACAGAGTTCATCCCATTCCAATCATCCCAAGTGATCTTAAATTTGTGAGCAAGATTCTTCACACTACTAACAAGTTTTGCAGGATTGATCTCTGGGATGAGGTGCTTGCAACGTCAACCACATTGACTAGCTTCCGTGTCCTTGGAGCCCAATCATGTCAATGCCCAAACATTTCAAACGCCACTTGATATAGCTTGCTAGATCCCCGTAGCCCACCACACCAACAGGTACCTACCTAGTGGATAAATAAAAAACAAGCATTCAAAATATTCTTTGGCAACACAAAATTGACGATGAGTAGTGTCCTTCCAGCCCTTCTTTATAAGGTTTACTTTAGTTAAGATTCCATTTCATATTACCAGCCACACCAGCACTTTAATCCTAAGAGGTATATGAAGCTTCCAAAGGTACCTATAAGGGAAAGTAACCTAGCAAGTAACGATATATATAATCCACTAAAACTAACCAGATTTAGTTTGAAGCCAAACCACTCTATCAGGATCTTTTGTCAGACTATCAGCACATCTCATGTATGTTCTGCCACATATCCTGAATTTTGGGCTTTTTAAAAAACTTTAAATCAAAAATGAGGTCATGTCCTGCCACATATACAAGGTTGTATTGATGTTTGGATTAATCAAATTAAATTTAACAAAATTATGAAAATCCTATTTAAGCTTTGATTAATTCAAGAAAAATCTCTACTCCTCCTCCCTCATGCTTTCCCTCGGTTAATTGGATGATTTTGAGACTGTAGCCTCGCCTCCATGTCAAACCACCATTGGTGCCACTCATGCTCGTCGCTAGCGAGCATCGGTGCTCCGTCGAACCGGCTCCACCCCATGGTTGGCCTCGTCCTGCGGTCTTCATCTCATTTTCATCCTCACCCGCGCTCCACTGTCAAAGCATCACTAGCAAGCTTGCCATGTCCGGTATGCCCCCGCTCATCCTCTACTATTCCTGTCCTAGCTCTGCCATAGGCTGCTGCGGCAACAAATGTTGTGCTTTGCTGCCACGGTAGCAAGCTAGCCCTACCCCTTTTCTCTTTTTCTTGCAGCGGTAGCAAATTGTTGTTGTTTCTCTTTTTCCCCTGCTGCAGGAAGCATCTGATGCCCTAAATTCTATTTTTCTTTTTACAATAGATGATAGGAATGCTTGCACCATAGGACCCTGTCCAACCGTGGATTCGAGACACCAAATGTGATTCTGACGCTGGTTGATACCCGTGATTGGATCCTGTTTATCGACCTAAACACTGGAGCTCTGCCATCATTCTTTGAAAATAGGTTCAACTTTATTAATGATATACTTCAATCTTAATGATGAACTTTGTGTAGCTATGTGCTCTCTATGAAGTGGGCTCTGTTCTTCTATAACCAAATTTGTGGTAATTAATAATATACTTCAATCTTAATGATGAACTTTGTGTAGCTATGTGCTCTCTATGAAGTGGGCTCTGTTCTTCTATAATCAAATTTGTGGTAATTAATATTGGTCGGGTGGAATGTTTAGAAGGTTGTGATCTCTATGAATGTGTCGGTATCATTGTGTAGCCAGATTATGTCGGCTGCCCTGGTCACTTAAGGACCAAATCTGATGCGCCATTGACCTGAGCCTAACTCGTAATAACACGCCTGGTATGGGATGGGCCTGACTTATTATGCTGATGACCTCTGATGCTGATACCTCTAGTGGAAGATTGGTGTAGGAAGTCTTAGCTGCTCTGTCTGGGCTGTTAGATATTGTTACTGGCCCAACCGAGTGGTTCCTTTGTCTCTATGACATACAAGGCCTCATTGCTCTTTGATGTTGAGCCCTGTGCAGCTCTTTGGGTCACATGGGATTACTACTCAAGGAGCATTAGTGTTCACGGTGAGACCTTTGAAACATCTTTTCATGGTTCCTCTACTAACACACCTTAGGAAGTGTGCTCCGGGCCAGACATGTCTCGGCAATCAAACGGAATCATGTCGTGTGGGGAAAGCTGAAAAACCTCTATAGAGTGTGAACAAATTGTTTGAACAGCCATGTCCATGGTCATGGACATGCTCAGGGATTTCACATGGATATAGGTTTCACACCAAGTAATTGATTCAACTGTAGAATGGGTCTCTGTGACAATAACTTTGTGTAGGCTATGTCCCTTAATGACACCCTTTGGTTTATTTATTCTATGTCTTTTATAATGAGCTTTTATATCTATTATGATAGCTTCCAACTGCCGAACTAGTTGTTATGCAAAAATTGAACAACTACCCTTCCTTTGTAATAATCCTTGCATAAATAATCTGCTGCATTTTTTCCCTGGTATATTAGTGGAGTATGTTATGTACTTAACTTTCTATGACAAACATCACGAGTTGCTGAGGGAGAAGCTGACCCATTGTTTGGAGAAGGAGGTGGTACTGATGGTCAAGCGAGATAAGATTAGGTGCCAGACGACTGCCTTTGGCATGAGATGGAGCACTGCCCTTTTTATTTGAAGTCTTCCACTATCGTATTTTGATACTACTAGTTAGATGCCCTACATGGCTTTCAAATTTAAATGTTGGCCATAAGATGTATTACACTTTACATTATTTTGATACCTTCAACATTATTAAATGAGTTGTGCTGTGTTATTTATTTTTGTGATGTGTGTGTGCTAGACATTATGTTGGGACTAGCATAGTTATGCATCAGAGATCCGAATCAATAAATTTGGGTTCCAATAGAGGTGGTATCAGAGCCTCTTTGATTGTAGGTCTTGACCCTAGTTAGCATGGCCGTTCTTAGTATATAGCTTTCAAAATCAATATTTTTTTCAACGAATCAAGAAAACAAATTTAATTTATTGCAACTCTCATCTCTCATCTCACCCCTTTCATAGAGTCTACTCCTTACCTTAATTTCTCTCACACCCTTTGAAATATCAAACTGTATCATCTTTCCCCTACCAACTTCTATAGTTTGATGATAACCTACCAAGCATCCTTGTGGAAGATCAACAGTGCTTCGAGATGTGCAATCTATGTCAACGCTGCAACATCTACTTTGGTGCTACAAGAAGTCAACCGAAGACGGACACCAAGTCTTGCTTGCTGACGAAAAGGATCTACGAGTCTGTCATCAAGATAGCCATATGTTTAAGCTACTCCTTGCCCTGACCGAGTTTTTTTTAGGTTAAGAGTATACTGCAAACGAGTAGACAATTGGTAGTATTCTTTTGTTAGTTGTGTGTAGTACAACTAGAAGCTACCTACAGGCATTTTCTCTAGTAATCATGCTAAAACTTGTATTCGTGAGCTTCATGCTTCCTACTTTTGGCCTTCGGCTTTGGTCGCAAGCTTTAGTAATAATAGGGTTTATCACAATTCCCCTGTATAGAATGGTCTATCCTTGCCTATGCTTCTCCATCTCACCTCTTAAACCTTGCTTCAACAATAGATGGAAGACACCACTACTGCCAAGCACAACGTAGTTCTTAACACCGACACCATCATTTTAGAAGCCACCCCTTTGATTGCCAAGAATCCCGTTGATGATCATCAGCCACCTCCAGCACCAGAAGTTATCCTGCAGAACCTAGATCAGTTTCTTGCCACACAAACTCAGCTGATGTGAATGATGATGCAACATATGGACCATGAAGCAGTCAGCAATCATGCAATGCCAGTCACTATGCTACCGCATGTCCCTTGCTTAAGTTTGTCAGGTCCCTTACAAGCAAGATACCCACCTTTTTCAAATTAACCACAGGAGAGAGTGGAAGAATGACTTTAGGCAATAGAAAAAAAAGTTGACAGCTGCACATTGTAGTGACCATGAGAATGTTTACAACTTAAGGGAGCCACATCTTCATGGTGGAATATTTACAAGATAGAGCATGAATATTGGAGCATGACCACATAGTAGAAATTCAACTCTCTTTTCCTCTGACCACACATCATTTCTCATGCCCCTGACGTAGACGAAGAATAACTGTCGAGAAAGAAGAACATTGCTTGTAAATTTTCAAGAGAAGTTGGACATATTATCGAAGAGCATCGAGGCAACTGTTCCAGTTGCGAGGGTAACCATCCGCTAGGAGTATGTCCTACGAGCAACGTCACATGTTTCCTTTGTGAAGCCTCAGATCATTGTACGATACCCTCAGCTATAGTTGAAGAAGTAACCAGGGGATCCACAGCTTGCACATGAGAAGTGGGGGCACAGCCCACGTCACTCTCTAACTCATCTTCTTCCTGGGATATTGACTCCGACTCCTATGGAACTTGAAAGATCGCATCTGATGAGCTAGCCTCATCAAAAGTCACATCACAGGACTCCACAATGGTGTTAGTTTTAATATTAAGCATATGATATCCATTCGAGTGTCCAGGGTAGCCTAGCAAACTACTATCAGAAGTGCACGACTCGAACTTGTCAAGAAGGCCCTTCTTTAGGATAAAACATTTGGCTTCTTCCCAAACGTAAGCTCATAAGATGTCATATGTAAGAGACCTCACAGAAAAACACAGTTGGACACATAGCAAGCAGTACTAACAGCCTCAGCCCACACTAGTACAGAAACAAGCATATCTGATGCCTAATCCTAGATGATTCGGTCGAACAGTCTCAGATAAATCTAATCGCAGACGATTGAAAATAGGAAACAGTATGAAAAAAATTTGGGCAAAGTGTGGATGCTTCTGATGGATTGCTATCCTAGACCGTTTCGGACAAAAACCATCTGGGATAGTATTCCAGACGGTTTCCTAAGATTAACCGGCTGGGATGTTTTACACTATCCCAGATGGTTATGTACAGAACAACCGTCTGGGATATATCCTAGGCGGTTTTTTTTTCAGAAAGAGCCTGGGATAATCCTAGTATCCCAGACTGTTTCTATTTTAGCCGACTAGGATATATCCTGTCTTTATTGCCCGAGCCCGACCACCCACCAGACAGATCTGGATCTAGGTTATTTCTGGTGGGTGCAGTAAAGGTGATTTGGGGGCAATTATTGGAGTGGAGAGGGAGGATACGCAAGAGATATTGGAAGATCTCTTGGCTATTGATTTTGAAAGGTTAGTAAAGCTTTATATTCACATTAGAGTAGTTTTCTCCATTAATTGCATGCATTTTTCATTTCATTTATCAAAAGTAAGAACTAGGTGGAGAGAATGTGTTGAATTATTTGATTTGGGGTTTAAATTAGACGAAGTTGCTAGCTAGGCATGGAGAGAAGAGAGATAATATTGAGAGAGAGGAATGGATCAAATAGTCATGATGATTTCCTTAGTGGTGAATTATTTGACTTGGGGGTTTAAGTTATAAGATGAAGCTAGGTTTCTAGGTGTGGAGACAATAGAGATAATTCAGAGAGGAATGGATTGAATAGTGATGATTCCCATAGTGTTGGCATAGAAAAAAGAGATAGAGATGATCGATGATTTAGCATTTCGATAATTGATTAATGAAAGATTAGATTCATGACTAAATAATATAAATTATTCTTGTTAAATAGAAGAGTAATAATTGTAATTTATAGTAATGAATTTAAATATTTAATGCGTAGCATAGATGGATCAAAGATAGATGTACAATTGCAGCCGTGTGAGTGATGAGTACATTAAGGGCTTGATTGATTTTAGAAGAGCCGCCGAAGGGGATATGGTCAATAAGAGGAGTGAATACATATGTTGTCCATGCATTGACTATGATAACGTGAAGATGTTCAACAACACAAGGTAGATCGAAGCACACTTGATCCAAAGGAGTTTCAAAGATGGGTATACATGTTGGACCAAGCACGGTGAGGAGGAGGTCGTCATACGTGAAGATAGTAATAGAGGTAACGACGGAGTGACTGATATTCCAGATGTATTCGATTGTACTGCAGATAACGATAATGAGTTATCAGAAGATGATGAAATGCACAATTTAGATCATATGCTTCGGGATGCTGAGGGTAACGACCTTGACAATGATGGTTACAGTAAATTCCGTAGATTGGCGGCGGACTCAGAGAAATCATTGTTCTCGGGATGCAAGTCAAAATTCACAAGGATGTCAACCGTGCTCGAGCTATTGAAATTGAAGGCAACCAACAGATGGTCCGACAAGAGCTTCACTGCGCTATTAAGCCTATTAGCAGACATGCTCCCAGAGGAAAATCAGTTGCCGATAACCACGTACAAAGCCAAGCAGGTTCTTTGTCCTTTGGGATTGGAAGTTGAAAGAATGCATGCATGTCCCAATGACTGCATACTCTATTGTAAAGAGTTTGCAGACTTGCATTCATGTCCTATGTGCAAAGCATCTTGCTACAAGCACAAGAGTACTGAACTAGAGGGCATCAATGATGGTGAGGAAGTGATTAAAGCAACCCCAGTGAAGGTTGCTTGGTACCTTCCAGTAATTCCCCGTCTGAAGCGTTTATTTGCGAATCGAAAGGAGGCTGAACTGATGCGTTGGCATGCCGAGGGGAGGAATGTTGATGGAAAGTGCAGACACCCCGCGGATGCCGTACAATAGAGAAACATTGATAGGATGTATGAAGACTTCGGTGATAAAGTGAGGAACATAAGGTTGGGATTGAGTACAGATGGAATGAATCCTTTTGGTAGCATGAGCAGCCGACACAACACTTGGTCAGTGCTTCTCTGTATTTACAATCTCCCTCCTTGGTTGTGCATGAAGCGGAAGTATATTATGATGTCGATACTTATTCAAGGGTCAAGGCAACCTGGTAACGACATCGATTTGTACTTTGCACCATTGTACGATGACCTGTAGACATTGTGGAATCCAGGGGTACAGGTATGGGATGCGTTCAAAAAGGAGTATTTCACTCTATAATCCTTGTTGTTCTGCACTATCCATGATTATCCCGCTTTTAGTAATACATCGGACCAAAGTACGAAAGGAGGCAATGCATGTGTTACTTGCATAGATGATACCGCGAGCGTGTACCTGAAGAACTCACGCAAGACCATCTACATGCAGCACCGTAGGTTCTTGCAAAGAAATCACCTGTACCGCAAGTTGAAGAAGCAATTCGACGGGAATACGGAGCACGGTCCAATACCAAGGCCTAACCGCAGGACAGAGGTGTATGACATGGTTAAGAACATCAATGTTATGCTTAGAAAAAGACAAAAATTGACGACCCGTGAGAAGGCACCCACCTAGAAGAAGAGATCTATATTCTGGAACTTACCTTATTGGAAGGATCTAGAAGTTTGTCATTGCATTGATGTCATGCACGTTGAGAAAAATGTGTGTGAATGTGATGGGTCTGTTGCTTAACATTAAGGAGAACAAAGGATGGAGTCAAGGCACGACTAGACCTGGTCGATATGAGCATTAGACCTGAGCTGGCACCAGTAGTAACCGAGAAAGGGTGAACTTACCTCCCCCGAGCTTGCTACACTCTATCAAAAGCTGAGAGAACCGAACTGTGCAAGTTTTTGCATGGTGTGAAAGTTTCATCTGGGTACTCTGCGAACATAAAAAAGCTTTTTTCGATGGAGGACTTGAAATTTGTTGGCATGAATTCTCACGATTGTCATATTTTGATGACACAGATGTTGTCAATTGCGATTCGGAGTATTCTGCCGATCGAGGTTCGAGAAACAATTATGAGGTTATGTTCATTCTTTAACAAGATCTCACATAAGGTCATGGATCCCTCTGAACTTGATCAACTGCAAGAGGAGGTGGTGCTCACTCTTTGTCAGCTTGAGATGTATTTCCCACCATTGTTCTTTGACGTCATGGTCCATCTCATTATTCACCTTGTTCACGAGATATAGATGTGCGGCCCGGTTTTCCTTCGTAGCATGTACCCGTTCGAGTGATATATGGGAATTCTCAAGGCATATGTGAGGAATTGATATCGACCGGAGGGTAGCATCGTAGAAGGTTACGCAGCGGAAGAAGTTGTTGAGTTCTGCATGGACTATATGGCTAAAGCCGAGCCTATAGGTGTTCCTAGATCTCACCATGAGGGAAGGCTTCAAGGCATTAGGACCATCGGAATGAAAGCTATCAATGCCGATTGGGTTGGCCATGCTCAAGCCCATCTCACTGTACTGCAGCACATGACTTTGGCGTCCCCATATATCGAGGAGAACAAGGCGAAGCTGAGACAAGACTATTCAAAGGCGACGGATGCTTGGAGGACGAAAGAGCACAACAAAACGTTCAACCTGTGATTCAAGCATTGACTATGTCAGGGGTCGTCAACTGATATACTTACCTGGCTATCAAAGGGACCAACATTCACAGTTGTGACCTAGCAACGATATGACATAAATGGATACACATTTTACACAAGAAAGCAGGACACGAAGAGCACAAACCAAAATAGCGCCGTCCGTGTTGATGCATTTGATGCAGCTGGGAAGAGAAGTTCGTACTATGGGTCTATAGAGGATATATGGGAGCTCGATTATGGTCATTTCAACATACCGTTGTTTTGATGTCGTTGGGTCAATCTCCAACATGTTCACGTTGACAAGTATGGTGTCACCACCGTTGATCTCGACCGCCTTGCATAAAAGAGGAACCATTCGTGTTGGCGAAGCAGGTTGTCCAAATCTTCTATGTTACTGACCCGTCAAATAAAAGGCGTCACGTGGTGATGCAAGGAAAGTGGAAAATAGTCAGAGTTGATAATGTAGTGGACGAGGAAGAGTATAACCAATTTGATGATTTGCCCCCAATCGGAGACCGCATACTGCTTAACAGTTATATAGTGGACGAGGAAGAGAATGTAGTGGATGAGGAAGAACTACTTGATGAGGCTGC
>JAGXJF010002882.1:0-16462 GCA_019208055.1 Stipa capillata | reverse complement strand
GACCCAAGGGGCAAAAAGGTTGACAGCGACAGGGGCGTGCGGTGCGGCGCGCCCGGCCGGTCAACAGACCTGTCAGTCGGACCCATCACTTGGCAGGGGTGATAGCCAACGGGGCTTTCGCCTGAGCGGGTGGGGCCCGGTCTGACCGTCATCATGCCCTCACAGGGCTTAGAATCTCTTGTCGAAATGACAGGCATTAAATGCCTCTGCCAGGGCTGAGGCTTGCTGGAGAAGCTAGCCGCTCGATGACGTGCCCAGAGATGGGCCCCACGGGGGGACACGGCGATCCCCGAGCACTCCGGCCCCGAGCAGCTCCTTCAACTGGGAGGGGCGCCAGCTGTCCTAGGCTGCCCCCGGGCGACCTCGAGCGCTCGGGGAGCACTCGTCGGAGGGTCGCTCGGGGCCCCTTACGGGGGGAGCTCCAGGAGAAGTGCTCGAGGGGACATCTCGAGCACTTCCCTGGACCCCACACCTCTCGGGACGCCGGGCGCTCGGGGAAGGGGCCCCGAGCGCTCCCTCAATTCCTGAGCCTTGGACTCTCGGGAGCCCAAGGCCCTTTCAGGTTATCATCGCGGCCGCGATGCCCGGGGAAGGCCCCCGAGCACTTAGGCTTGACCGCCGGATCCACTTGACTGCCGGGGCGGGGTCTACACCGACCCAGCCGCCACGTGTCTCGCTCCGCGGCATCTGGTTGGCCTCCGCCGGCGGTTCGGGGGACCCTGGGCCCCATTCCGCCGACTGTCTCCTAACCCCAACGCCGTGCCACTATCTATCAGTTCCTACGTGTCGACCCGCCCTCCAGCGCTGGCTCACCAGTCTTCCCAACTAGCCACGGCAATGTTGCCTCGCCACACCACCCTCACGCACCGTTGGCTTGCCTCCCCCAGCAGACTAGCTTCGCTCTAGATTCAAAGAGCATAAGTAAATCCCACTTCTCCCTAAACCCGTGAACCCCACCCTAAAACCTAAATCCTAACCCTAACCTTCTCGGTGGGTCAGCTCCCCTTCCACCTAGCTTGGCTTCGTGAGCCTCCGCGGCGCTATAGGTGGCATTTGCGGAGATTTCACGATGAAAAGGTGGAAGATGGGTTTTTACTATCAAGATGATGATCGCACGATTCACGGAAAAGGATCAAACGTTCCCAAAATCTACTGAGTTCTGAAAAAAGAATCTAATTGTCTCAAGACTAGCAAACATGTTTTTGGAAATATATAAGGTGGAGGATGCTCTACCTTTCGCTTCACAAAACAATCTCGTGTTTCTTAGAGGCACTAGAATTTGATACACAAACAAATTTGAAATCCTGTTTCTTTTTCTTGCAAAAGTCCAAAATATAGGTCGAACGCCCCCTCTCTTCCTGTATATACACAAACGTACGGCATAATACCGTACGCAACTCTATCTGAAGATCAGACAAAAATATGGAAAACACACTTTCCAACGTCAAAAATCGTGCCAAATCCAACCTGCTACGAACCCGTCGTCACCCGCAGCGACCAGACCCGCACCTCTCCGTCAAAACTCGCGCTGCACACCCTCCACTCCTCGTCGCCGTCTCCTTCCTGCCGCTGCTTCTGCGCCGGAACAAGACTCACCGCGACCGACCGGACGGCGCTGCCGTGCCCGTCGATCACCGCGACGCACGTGTGCCCCCGGCCATCCGCCTCGCGCCGCCAGGCTCGAACCGTCTGGTCCGCCGACCCGCTGACCACCAGCCCGTCCCCCGCGCACGCAACGGAGAGCACAGCCTTGCGGTGCCCCCGAAGTGCTCCGATCGCGATCATGTGGCTCGCGCTGTCCTCCCTCTCCCACACCAAGACACAGCGGTCATTGCTGCCAGAATACAGCACCTGGCCCCCGCAACCGATGGCCACGGCGTTCACCGCCGCCGTGTGGCGGGAGAGAGTGGCGACCAGGTAGTAGACCGGTTTCTTGCTGTGGCGTTTGGTCTTGTCGGACGCGGGAGTTGGCGCCCAGACACGGACGCGCCTGTCGGCGGAGCCGGTGTACACCGTGCCGTCGGGCGCGACGGCGATTGCGTTGACGGCGTCGTCGTGCGCCGGCAACGACTGCAGGCAGCGGAGTGACGGGATGGCCCACACCTTGAGGGTCTTGTCCCAGGAGACGGAGAAGAGGAGGCGTCCGTCCGTAGACGCGGCTACGCCTGAAACGGTGTCGGCGTGCTCTATCCAGAGCCGCCGGTGGTGGCGGCGGACGGCGACGTGGTTGGACGGAACCGGGAACCGGCGGATTCGGTCGGAGACCGTGGGGAGCGCGGCAGCGAGGTGGATACGCGCGGGCGCGCGCGAGGACACTCGCCACAGGCGTAGCCTCCCGTCCTGGTGGCCCGTCACGGCGGCAAGGCCGCCGTGGATGTGTGCTACGCACTTCACTGACCCGGCGGTCGCGGTGTCATCCGCCGACTCGGAGACGGAGGTCGCCTCGAGAGTGGAGAGGTCGTGGAGCGCCACGGACGCCGGCCTGGCGACGACGAATCCGTGAAAGGAGTCCACCGCCGCGACGGCAGCTGCGGCCGACGGCGCGGAGGCCCCCGCGGACAGAGGTAGCAGCGTGGCGACGTGGGTGAAGGAGGCGGCGAGGCAGCAGCCGGTGGCATTCGTCGCGGCGGAGAGCGAAGGCAGCGAAGGGAAGGACGTCGACGACGACGCCTCGGATACCGCGGCAGCCGCGGCGGAAGACGACGACGTCGAGACGGTGGACGAGGAGGACGACACCGCCGTGCCCGGCTTGTTGCTGTTCCCGTCGCTGTCGCCGGCGGCCGCGCTTTTGCTGGAGGTGGCCATGCAGAGGCGCGGGAGAAGCTTCATCCGAAGAGCACGGCGATATACGTCGGAAGTGACTGCGCGTGACTAAAGCGGCGGGGCTCGATTGAAAATGGAGGTGTCGTGTTCCAGCGCAGGCGCGGCGCGAGGCCTATTTGTACGCGGGGTTCACGAGGACCGGGCATCCGACGGCTCGGGCTGGCTTGCCACGCGCGCAAGTACATTGCTAGAGCCTGGACGGCTCAGATGGATGTGACCCGTTGAGACGGCACGCGCTCGCTTTGACAGCTCGTGACAAGGTGTCGGGGGCTCGGGGCGATGGCGCAGGCTAGTCGCGGTCGCCCCGATCAGGCGGGCGGAGGGCGGAGCCGGAGTCGTCTCGGCGAAGGGGTGCTGGAGCTCTCGCTCCCCGTATCGACACTCTGGCTACAGCAAACGAGCATCAACCTGAGCTTAATTCACGCTGCAATTGCCTAGATCTCGCTTTGGTTGCTGACGACGGGCAATGCACGGGCACAGTAGCCTCGTTCGATTCTCTTTGGGTGAACAGGGCATGCTCCTGTGACGGTTGGCGAGTTGTTTCCGTCAAGAAAGGGCCGCAGATTTTGTTTGGTGCGGCTAACTCTTCAACGTGCGTGTAGAGCCGCTCAAGCCGGGCGCTCCAGTTATGGGTGAGGCGATTTGATGGAATTCCTCCTCTGTTTCCATCCCATGTCAAATTATCGGAACTTGAAACGTGGGATATTTTCTGCCTAGCTATGTGGCTAGGAATTAAACGTCACCGTGTATGAACCTCTTTCTCTTCTGTAAAGCAAAGACAGGGATGCTGTCACAAAGTCTCTTATTTAAAAACGGGATAGAAAGCATGTCCATTCCCCGTCTTTATTTTCTGATGCGTGTACAATTCAATGGGGTTTGATCCAGAGCTACTCAATGTCAACTCGGTTCTGAGAGGCACTAAGCCTAGCCAATGTTGATCCAGTGTATCAGCGAGTTAAGAGTAAATTTCACTTTGAAGTCAGTTGTGACAGTTTGAACCATATTTAACTTATTTAATTTTTTTATGGCACATACATTATATTTAAGGACTCAATTTTCAATATGAACCAGACCTAAAGTTTCATCCTCATTTTGAAAGATCAGGCTCACATGTCAGGCCAAAGTAGCACTAACTAGGACGCCATATCACCTCGACATGTGGGCCCCTCTCTCTCTCGACCAATCGACAAGGAGATGAGTTGGAGGAGGTGTCTCTAATTGTTTCAGCGAAGAGGGTTTGAGGTGCAAACTTTAAAACAGATAGTTGTAAATAAGGCTATATTAAACAAGTCTTGTCAAAAGCTACAATTAGATGCACACGTGACTTCCAAGTCAGCAAATGGACCAGCTCACCGTCTAGTTAGCTTGACAGGTATGGTTTGTTTAGGATGAAGGACCAAACGTTAGATCTGATTCAATCTAGAATTTTGGTGCTTAAATTAAGTACAGTACATATCATAAAAAAATTAAATCTAATGCAATTGTGACAACAAATATTTGGTTTAAAATGAAATTTTCTCACGAGTTAATGCTCGGAAAGTAGTGTTTTGATCGAACATGCCTCTTCAGAAAAGCTGCTGAATGCACCTGATTTGGAGAATAAAATCTCTGCAAATCGACAGTGGAGAAAAAGGTTGGGCTAGGGACAAACAACATCGAAAAACACAAGTTCAGGACAAACACTTAGCGGTTTATGATGTAAAAAAGACAAGACTGTAGCATAGTACTACATCGTTATATATAGTTTTTGAGTTCTGGACAGAAGAAAAGAAGCACTTGGAGAGCTAATGTTCCAAAAGCCTCTACTTGATCCAACATGTGCTGCTAAAAGTGAGTGGTTTATAAAACATTATCCCACTAATAATGCAGAAAAAAGCTAAGTGCGGGCAAATCTTAACCAATACATATGGTGTAAAGAGCATGCAGCTATATATAAAAGCAAAAGCAGTGCATTATAAAAGGCAACTGAAATATCATGTTCCATTCTTTGCTCCCCAACTGCTATACGCTCCGAGTGCTTCACTTTACGCAAAATTAAGCAGGTTTTAAGCAGGCCTGATTACGGGTATGTCTGCTAGCTCCTGGTCCCCTGCCAGCCTCGTAGCCACTCTAGAATAATATTCTACGTTGATAGCTTATTACTAAGCTCAGATCTCAAAATGTTCGGCGTTTGCAGAGATGATTGTCAAACGATACTCATTGTCAAACAAGGCCCTCGAATGGCGCGGGGGAGAATGCAAAAAAAAATAAAAAAAAATCAGGGACCTGTAGTTATACATTTGAGTGGAGATGCGGCAAAGAATATATGTTCTCTCCGCCTTTGCTGCTGCTGTCATTTCTCCTTTGTCACAATCTTCAGCTTTTCGTGCATCTTACTAGTGGTGTTCAAACTGTGCCTGCTCAAACAAATCGGGAGCTAGCCTAAGATAGACTGGAAATCGTTAGACAAAATGGGGCACTTGAACTTCTGTTAAAGCTTCACATATGAGTTGGTCGTAGTGTTGCTAATTCATTTGCAATGTTGTGGAACAACGTTGCCCGTTAACTGGTGAACGATCAAAGTGCTGAATAGATCAGGGTCTCGCCGGTTCGATTGAAAAATGTTTAGCGTTTCTTTAGTCGCGCGGCGGTTGGCAGCCTGTGAGAGAAGCAGACTGCAACGTCGACCAAGTGGCTGTTCTGGCATATATATACTGACATCAGTGTCACGCTACATCTGCAGATAAAATCCACAGGGGTAATCAGAAGCCACCACATGCATGAATTCCTCGTCACTCGTCTCGCCTTGACGATCGTTACGATCGCGACATGCTCGAGGGTGAGATAACACGGCCGATAAATTAATCCGGTCGTCTTCATGAATGGGATAAGAGTAATTGAGATTAGTCAGATCATGCGTGAGCGTGACATACGTAGATACGTACTTGGCCGGGCCGGGCAGAGCCAGATCGAGAAGCAGAACTGGAAAGCCTGGACGCTTGATTTCCAAGCGTTATTGCTTGCACTCTTTAGCGCAAAAGCACTAAAGCAAAGCAGCGAGCAAAGGCCATATTATTCGTTGCATGTTCGCTCAAGCAAAGAACTTGTACGGATATTTCTTGGCACAATTTTCGTACAGATTATATGGACCTATTGTCAATCCCAGTAGGAAAATTACAAATCATCAAAAGTGAAGCTCTATACCAAAATGTAGAAGTAGGAAAACTACAAATCATCAAAAGTGAAGCTCTATACCAAAATGTAGTAGTAGGAAAACTACAAATCATCAAACGTGAGTATTTTTCTTTCTTTCTTGCTAGGTGTACAGTTTAGTGGCTGTCGACATCATTGTGTTCGGTGTGATTTACCTTGGGTCACATCGCATGCATCCACGGCCTTCCAGGTGGCGAGCTCGCCGTCAAGAACTGCATCATCGAGTGGGCCGGGGCCTGAATTGTGCGATCAACCAGCACGAAGAAGCAAGAACGCTCCATTAATTGGTGCCTGCTGGTGCAGTGGTGCTTCGATCCAGTGGGGCTGCAGATCGATCGGGGAGGTTGCTCTTGCTCGTGGGAGACCACCGGCACATGTGTGTAATAAAGCTCAGGTAGGCCACAACAGAGAGACCAACACCTGGCCTTACGTTGTTGGACGCGCGAGACGTTCCGAGATCATGCGTCGCTTTTTTCTCGCATCGTATCATACGCCATGTTCGTTCGTACCTGCCGCTGTTGGTCAGGACTCAGGAGAAGTGGTGGTTTTCACCCTCTTTTTTCAGGGGAAGAAGACGCGAGAGCGATCGATCGATCGACCGGTGTCATGATGCCCATGATTAAGGGAGTTTTTGGTTCATTGGTTGGGTCGAAGAAAATCTTCGGTGGTCCGAGTGTCCGACCTAACTGCCCGCAGTTTCATCTACCATCCAATTCAGCGCTGAAGAAATCAAGAAAGCATGGTGCTGGAGTAGATGTAGGTGGCGTTGGACGTGGAGTGAACGGGGTAGGTGCCTCTCGTGTCATTTCGCTTATTTTCTAAAGAGATATTTGGTTTTTTGCGAGGAATTTTCTAAAGAGAATTTGACCTCGGCAAAACGGTTTCGCTGGTTAAATTTAAGCATCATTATCCGCGCGCTGACAAATGTGTTAGATCTCGACGACCTTAAAATAACAAACTTCATCCTCCTACAACTATTAAAGACTTGAGAGACGTTCCATCGTATCGGTCGATTCACTACGCGCTGAGTCCAAAAGAAAGGGAGCACTGGCATGAATGATGTAACGTGACAATGCGTCGATGAAACGTGTCCGAATCTGGCCGCGCGGCAGTGCTGCATGGGACGCAACAAGAGAGCAATCCATCAGATGATGATCGGGACGAGTACGTCCTCCCAGTCCAGGATCATAAATTCCCCGGAGCGAGGTGTCGCCCGTCGGGCGCGTGCGTGAAGCCGCTGGGTTTTTCCCGGTAAGGCGAGGCAGCGCTTTCCGCGCGGCCGCCCCGCGAGCCGAGCGAAAACGGGCCGGAACGAGCGACCAACAGCTGCTCGCCGGTGCAAAGCGGATGAGAGGGGATGGGCGCAGACGCTGCTTGTGCTACAGGCACGTGTTACGGAGGGGTCGCTTTACGTACGAGCTGCAGCAGCCTGAGAGTGGCACAAGATAGCGAGCGAATCCTGCAACTGCGTTGCCGATTCAAGCGTCATGGCTGAGAAAACATGGGTCGATCCCCCCTGCGCACGGCGTTCAGCCACGGACGTACGCGTGTTTCGTGTAACCCTGGAATGGGAAAAGGAGCAGCATCGGACCACGCCGTCGAAAGAGCGACTGACTTTCGCGAGGCGTGGGCATCGGTTGATATTTTTTCGTGTGAGATGATGGTGGCTGACATGGTGGCAACGAAGTGGAAGTTCACGGGACAATGGGGAATTCTGGAATCTGGATTCACCTCGGCACAGACGCGCCTTCTTTTGTCCATCTATTCTTAACTTGACTATGGCGATAATGCGTCCAATAGTTTTACGTGCAGGACCTCCGACAACCTTCTACAGTGTCAGCCTGCCCCCAAACCGTGTGAGCGTGCGACATGCGCGAGGCATTGCAGTGCGGTTGATGTCGTTTCCGCCCGTTGCTTTTTCACGAAGAGGCGTGTCTGCTCAAACTCGTATTGCAGCTAACGGCCAAGAAAAATTCTTACGCTCTTTGCTTCATATACTCATATTATACCCAGTGAAGCATCCTAAATCAGTGGCAAAGACAAACTAAAATTTTGGCATGACAAAGCAACGAGTAAATTGAAAAATCGAGATACTCCGTACACTAATAAAGCATATGACGTTAAATAAAATCAACAACTATAATCTATCAACGAACACAGTAAGATGAAAGTAGAATATCTAAGAATAACTCACTAAATGAAGTTTACGCAATTATTTGCCAACACTTAATCAAACACATTTCTTTTAGAAAAACTTTATCAAATGTAATCCATTAATGAAAACAGTAAGATGAAAGTAGGAGTATTAGTTCATAGAGGCGACCTCTCAAAGATAGATGGATTAGTAAATGGTAAATCTCATGTTCAATTCTTCGTCAGTTATTCGGTTGATCAATTTATCTCATAGATTCATATCTCTGCATTTAGCCATGGCTTTGCGGCCTTGCTCTTCCTCTCATGTGACATCTAAATTCTGACATTGTCCGCCCCAACATTGCTGCGGAGCTACGTGCCGCCCAGATGTGTGCCCACGGCAGCCTATCGCTCGCACGTTTGCTGTGCGTGCCACCCCTGCCCCCATCGCTACCGGCCGCATTGCACGCCTCCCTAGGGTTCGGCCGCGCCACGCTGCCGCTACCCTTGTAGTGATCAGAACAATTAGCAATGGTCGATCATTGATGGGACGATGCATCGATCACTCTCCCTGTGTGCGCGCTCGTTGAAATCCTAGCCCTCTCCTACTTAACCCTTCGCGCGTGGGCATGGCAAAGTTGAAGGAAAAATGGCCTAAGGCCGACCAGGAGCTAGGTAACCCTTCAACCTTCGTCATCCTCAATTATCTAGATCTTCAAGAAACAGAGCTCTCGAGCTCCTCCCATGGTGCCATCGGTTCTATGGAAGAAGGACGTCAAGGTAGGAGTACTCGTGGCTGAATTAAGGTATGAAGGATGTCATAGCTCGCCACACTAGCTCCTCCGCCTCTGTCCTAAACTGCCCAACGACAGCCACCTTTTAGTCTTATATGTTGAATACTCTGACCTCGTTATCAGCAGTCGTGAGAATGCAAGGCAAACTCAAAAGCACCTAACGGGCTTGCAAGAAGGCTTTGACGAATGCATTGCCGACAGGAGCATGCAAGCCAACGCTAAACAACTTAATGGGGCCGTAAATAGTTTTAACAGACGTGAGCTCATCAAACCTGTTAATGCGTTCTCAAATTAATTTATTCGTGGCCCTATTTTCTTGGTTGTGAGATGTCTTTTTCCGAATTATGCCATGTAACAAATGATTTTTTTACCAGGCTATTTAGTAAATAATTACCATAGTGGTTATGTACCCGTCAAAAAATATATAAAATAGTTATCGTTATAGTGATGATGTAGTTATCATTGTGGTCAGTAACTAGTTATCAACATAGTGGTGATATCTTATTAGACTGTTTAGTAATTATATAGTTATCACCGCAATGGTGTTATAGTTACCATGCTATCTATTAAATAGTTACCACCTATATACTGATATAGTTACCAGATCATATAATATTTTATTACTCCCTCCGTCCAGGGCGTTTAACGTTTTTCTTGCAGTCCTGTAATAGAGGGCGCACCCGTTCACTCGTTTGTTTTCTTCCCAAACTGTCCCCGCTCGTAACCATTCGGCGCCGCCCAGATTAACATTGCCACTTGAGTATAGAGCGCTTCCACACAGCAGAGGCAAATGCATGCACCAATCAGGATTAAGCCTGAATCGCTACTTAATTACCTGCGCGGCGAGCGAGGCCATGCATGCATCAACCGGGATTAAATCCATCGAGAGATTAACAGGGGCAAAGAGGTCCTGGACGTGCTCCTCTAAGCCTGTCTTAGCCTTTGTAAAAAAAAAGTTAGGCGCCCTGTAAAACGGAACAGAGGCAGTAGTACACAGTGATATTTTTTATAAAATTATTCATAAAAGTTCTACGTGTTTTAAAGATTTATTAGTGACAAATAAGTTTCCAGTGTTTTCTAGATAAATTAAATATTTCTCCTAATTCTCTGCTTTAGCCTTTGCTACACCTCCTTGTGCACCTAGCTAAGCAAGTAGCACCCCTTCTTTTCATTGGATAGAGTCACAACACTCATCAAGAGGAGCAGCAGCACATGCATTGTCATAACTGCAACACTTTTCCCCTTGTCTTCTTCCCTCTAGAACCAGATCTTCTCATTCTCAAGCCACGAACAACGTATAGACCTTCTTCTTTTCTCTGTTCACTTTACCCGAGCAGCACTACGCACCAAGCCACGCTAAATCCCGTATACTCATTAGCCACAACGGATCTATCAACCTTATCTCTTCTTGTCTCGCGCTCCCCTCAATCCCTTCTCAAATCGCAGCAGGCAGAAGCACACTCCACCGTAGCAGCTCCTCCATGGGTACCTCGTT
This sequence comes from Stipa capillata, assembly GCA_019208055.1. Taxonomy (NCBI): domain Eukaryota; kingdom Viridiplantae; phylum Streptophyta; class Magnoliopsida; order Poales; family Poaceae; genus Stipa; species Stipa capillata. Next base: position 6,025 of record JAGXJF010002882.1, on the reverse strand, counting down.
CTCCTACGCCAGGGGAACCGTGACTCCGGCAGGAACTCTAGATCCGACCGCCTCCTCCGGGCAGAAATCCAGATCCAGCCACCTCCGACGACGAAACTGGCCGCTCCTTCCTGGTGACGATACTTCGGCACCTCTCCTCTCCTACGACCCAAGAGCATCCTACCTCCATAGCCTCACCTAGAATCAGACGGGCAGGAGGCGTTCGTCTGTTAAGACTGCGCTGCGAACGTTCTAAATGTAGATATCCCTTTCTGTTGGAGGCACGGTAAGTGCCCACGATGCACTGAGCCGTCGTGCTCGTGCAGGGGTCGAGCTGACGCACGAAGCTAGCTGAGTCGATGGGCAGATCGATCGTCTTGACCGGTTCCGCGCAAGCTTCGGTTGCCATTTTCGCTCGGCATGTCGCCGTGTCGATAAGTACATACGCACCAAGCCAGGATGGGAGGACGACTCCCGATATGGGTTTCGAGGCTTCGAGCTCAACGCTTGGTAGCCGAAATGCGGTCACTAATAAAACTCGCTACAATGAAGCGTTGAGTTGTTCACCAGCGTATGGAAACAGTTGTTCTTCCAGCTTGCTTATATATGCCCGAGTGGAACCAATAATTTGGTAGATTTTCTGCTGAAATTGTGGCCTGGCCAACAACTTGGCATCGTCTTCAAACTCTTTGCACAGCGCACATAACACTGAGCAAAACTAGTAACCTTTCCACATAAGAACTCACAGGAAAGAAAAGAAAAACTCAAGGCCAGGTTCCCACTTTAAGCCCAGGCCCATCCTGGGAATCAGGATATCATCCGGGCATCCGCCACGATGCCGGAAGAATTAAAGCCCATCGGACCGTCGGTTTAATGAAGAGCAACTTGTTTGTTCCGCACGAGGAAGAAAAGACAAAGGGTGTTGGGGGAGTCCAGCTAAGCCCTCGGGCCGAGGTACCTCCTCCTTTTGTACGTATTATGTTTAACAAGTACTATGTTCTACAGGGATCTTCGATGGGCTTTGGACGGTGCGAAGTCGTCCCGGTAAGGCGACATAGGTACAGGAGCAGGGAGTAAGTCGGCCGCCACGGACGAGGTGAGAGGGCACCTCGGACTAGGACGAGAAGGAAGGAGAGGCGAGTTCGTCCAGCACGGACGACGCGCGGGCACAGAGGACGGCAAAGGGCGGAGACGGGCCGTACCGGCGAGGCGAATCTAGGAATATGCCGGCGCATATAGTAGGTAGCGACGAGGTGGAGAGTACATATTCGGCCGACGTACGGTGACACAGGCTAGGGAAAAGACTGTAACCTTTTAGGGGGTAGCGATGTATTTACACTTGTAAGCCAGTTTTGCCTATATAAGGGCAAGTTGGCACCCCATATGAACAAGAGAGAAATACACTTCCACTACGCATTCACCAAAATCCCTTTCTGTCTTCGGCGGTAGCTGGGTAAAGGCCCCGTGGATATTTGGCTTCGTTCCCCAAGTCTCCCCCTAGCACCTCGGTCTCCCGACCCGGGGTGCCCAAACTTACTGTCCGAGAGACATCTCGCCGACAGTTGGCGCCGACCGTGGGGACGAAGGGGCGAAGTACTTCTTGAAGCGGGTCTCCATCATGCCGCCTCGACCGAAGAAGGGCGCGACCACGACTAGGCGGAAGGCGGCGGTGAGCGGCAGGCGCGGGGTCCAGCTCCCTTCCCCCGCGGCCGAGGGCGAAACGAACGTGGAAACAGCAAGGGCCGCCCTGGGCGGTCCCGATCGTCCGGGCGAGCTCACCTCCGGAGTCGCGGCCGACGGCGGGTCACAGGCTGCCGTCCCACCCTCCGAGGCACGGGTGCCGCCCCCGGCGGGGGCCTCGGGCGGGCGGACCCTGGCGGATGAGGTGGAGGACCTGCGCCGACAGGCCGACGAAGCGGCAAGAAACTCGGCGGCGTTGCAGGCGCGCCTCCAGGCAGCGGAGCTGGAAGCCCTAAAAGCGAACTCTCAGTCTCAGCAGATGGCCGACCTCTATCGAGCCCAGCTTGAAGCCACGCGCGCTCTGGCGACCCCACCGCCCCCGCCGGAGGTTTCCGCCGCGGAGGGACTGCGTCGTCAGCTGGCCGCCGACCAGGCTGCCGCCCGAGCGGAGGTCCTCGCCCCCTCCTCGGCGGCCGAGTCCCTCCTCAAGGATCTGGACGCAGCACGGGCCCGGGCGGCCGCATACATGGGCGAGGCGGACCACGAGGCGGCGCGCCTCAGGACGACCGTGCTTCGGAACCAGCAGGTCGCTCGGGATGCAACGCACGACGGCAATGCAGGCCCAGGCGCAAGTACACAGTGCCCAGGCAAAGCGCACGAGGAGCAGGAGCGAACGAGGCGCGTCGAGGTCGTCGACCTCACGAGCTTGGCGAGCCCGCTGAGCCCAGGGCTCATGGCGGTCCCGTTTCCGCCTAAGTTCCGTCCCGCCGACCTCCCGAAGTACGCGGGCACGACGGATCCGGTCCTGTACACAAGGGTGTACGAGGCGGCCGTGATGGCCTCCGGCGGCGGCGAGGCCATCATGGCGAAAAGCCTGCTCCTCGCCCTCACCGGCATCGCTCAGGCATGGTACCTCGGCCTGGAGCCTCGTACAATCTACTCGTGGGAACAACTCCGGGACAAGTTACACGGGCATTTCCAGGGGTGCCGAAACAAGGAGATGACCTCGACGGACCTCAGCAACCTCAGGCAGCGACCGGGCGAGACCATCCGCGCTTTCCAGCGCCGCTTTTTCGAGGTCCAATGCCAGGTGAAGGGGGTCGCCGAACAGACAATCTGCGAGGCGGCGCGGCGAGGCATCAACAACGAGGCCCTGGCCGACAAACTTGAGAGGAAGCGCCCTTCCCGCGTCGAGCAGCTGTACGACATCATGGAGGTGTACGCCCGAGTTGAAGAAGGGCAGATTCTGCGAAGGGAAGAGGCCAGAGCGTCGCAGGCGTACCTGGGGAGCGAGAAGACTGAGGCCGAGCGGCGACGTCCGAGGCGCCACGAGGTACATCACGTATCAGACGAAGGACGACCGCGAGAAAGTCAAAGGCGGCAGATCGCCCGCTCCCCGCCTCGCGAGCCCCCGCGCCGCCACGGAAGGGAGCCCTACGCCCGACCAGGGCTAGGCCGAGGAGCCCCGGGTCCTCGCCCACGAGAGCCACCCCGCCCAAGAGGGCCCCGACGAAAGTACTGCGAGCTTCACAAGCTCTGCTCGCATTCCACAGACGAATGCGAAGTCGTCGCCCGAGCGCGAGGCGACGCCCCCCCGCCCCGGGTGGAGGGCGAGCGGCGTATCCAAGAACCGCGGGGCGAGGCCCCGCTTGAGCTTCCTCCACCACCTCCCCGGCGTGGCTCCCCTCCCGGCGGCCATGGACCGCGTCGTGTCGTCCACACAATTACCGGCGGGAGTGCCTGCACTTTCCCGTCGAAGCGCCAGCGCAAGGAATACGTTCGCCGGGTCCAACACATCGGCGCGTACCCGCCGACCGAGCTCCCCGCCTGGACAAGCACCCCGATCACGTTCGGCCCAGAGGACGCTGTGGGCGTGGTCCTCCCACACCACGACGCCCTGGTCATCTCGGCCCTCATCTCCGAGGTAGAGGTGCGACGCGTCTTCATTGATGGAGGCAGCTCAGCAGACATCCTGTTCGCCTCCGCCTTGGACGAAATGGGCATCCCGCGTTCATGCTTGCAACCCCCCGGAATCCCCCTCCTCGGCTTTGGCGGCGAGCCGATCAGGGCCCTCGGGCGAATCGAACTCCCAGTAGAGTTCCGAAGCGACGGGCTCTCCCGCGCCGAGACCGTGCTCTTCGACGTCGTCGACATGCCTTACCAGTACAATGTGATCCTTGGGCGACTGGCGCTCAATAAGTTCGGGGCAATCCCCCACCACGCCTACTTGTGCATGAAGATCCCCGCGCCCGCTGGAGTCGTAACGGTCCACGGCGACCAAGGCCTGTCCCGCCGCATCGAGCAGTCTGCAACCATCAGATATGTTCACGACGTCGTCCCGGCGATCGAGACGTCACGCCCTGACCCCCGCGGCGCTGCCTCGCCTACGTCAGGCGAAGTCCTCGACATCGACCTCGCCCCCGACCAGTTCATGTCTTCTACCACGGGGTGGTGGATCCCCAAACCCAGGCCGGACGGGGAAACTCGGTCCGTCCTGCTATCCGAAGACGAGCCTCACAAGGCCGTCCTGGTCGGGGCCGATCTCCCGGCCGAGGTGGAGCAGGCCCTCCTCCTCGTCCTGCGAGAAAATACAGACATATTCGCCTGGGAACCTGAAGATCTGCCGGGGGTCCCCCGGAGCATAATCGAGCACAAGCTGCAAGTCAGGCCAGGGGCTCGTCCTGTCAAGCAGCGGCTAAGGAAAATGTCGGTCGACCGACAGCTCGCCGCCCGCGAACAAGTCGCCAAGCTGCTCAAGGCCGGGGTCATTCGCGAGGTCCTGCACCCAGAATGGCTGGCGAACCCGGTCCTCGTCAAGAAGGCAAACGGGCAGTGGCGCATGTGCGTCGACTACACCGACCTTAACAAGGCGTGCCCAAAGGACGACTTCCCTCTCCCTCGCATCGACCAACTCGTGGATGCCACGTCCGGCTGCGAGCTCATGAGCTTCCTAGACGCCTACTCAGGGTACCATCAGGTGTGGATGGCCGAGGAGGACGAGGAAAAGACAAGCTTCATCACCCCGAGTGGAACATTTTGTTACGTGCGAATGCAGTTCGGCCTCAAGAATGCAGGGGCGACGTTTGCCCGGCTGATCGGAAAAACCTTGCGCGATCAAGTCGGCCGCAACGTCGAGGCATACGTGGACGACATCGTCATCAAAAGCACCCTCGCCCAGACGCACGCGGCCGACGTACGGGAGACCTTCTGCAACTTGCGCAGGTCCGACATGCGTCTGAACCCGGAAAAATGCGTCTTCGGCGTGCGCGCTGGGAAGCTGCTGGGTTTCCTCGTCTCCAAGCGGGGAATAGAGGCCAACCCAAAGAAGATACAAGCAATCCTCGGCATGAGCCCGCCCGCCACGACCAAGCAAGTACAGAAGCTGGCAGGCCGTCTCGCCTCCTTGGGAAGGTTCGTGTCTCGCTCCGCCGAGAAGGGGCTCCCGTTCTTCAAAGCCTGAGGGGCTCCGGGAAATTCGAATGGACGGAGGAGTGCCAGCTCGCCTTCGAGAACCTCAAGCAGTACCTCGCCTCGCCTCCTCTGCTCCAAAGCCCGTCCCCGGGGGACGTCCTTCTGCTGTATCTCGCCGCAACGGCCTCGGCCGTCAGCGCCGTCCTAGTCAGAGAGCAGGCCCGGACCCAGAACCCGGTCTACTATGTCTCCGAGTCATTACAAGGAGCGAAGCTACGCTACACCGAGCTCGAGAAGCTGGCATACGCACTGATCATGGCCTCCCGAAAGCTTCGCCACTACTTTATGGCCCACTCAATTCGGGTCCCAACGTCGTTCCCAATTGGCGAGATGTTCCGCAACCGTGAGGCCACCGGCCGAGTCAGCAAGTGGGCAGCCGAGATCGCCCCGTTCACAATCGAGTTTCTCCCCAGAACCGCCATCAAGTCTCAGGTACTCGCCGACTTCATCGTCGAGTGGGTACCCCGCCCGGATTTCGAACCTGCTGCGGGCGACCCTATCTGGACACTGTACGTCGACGGTTCTTGGTGTGCGGAGGGAGCTGGGGCCGGTGCGGTTCTGATATCACCAGGGGGAGCAAAGATGCTATACTCGGCCCGCCTAAACTTCAAAACAACAAACAATGCCGCCGAATACGAGGCTCTTCTGCTCGGCCTCCGCAAGGCACGCGCGGCCGGGGCGCGCCGAGTACTCGTCCGAAGCGACTCGCAACTAGTCGCCGGGCAGGTCGGAAAGGACTACCAGGCAAAGGACCCGGAGATGATGAAGTATTTGGCGGCAGTAAGGGCGGTCGAGAAACACTTCAGCGGAATCACGATCCAGAGCATCCCGCGCGGGGACAACTTCGAGGCCGATCTCCTGGCCCGAGCGGCGAGCGGCGGCACCACCCCGCCCC